>VYZX01018422.1:98328-154339 GCA_013401335.1 Brachypteracias leptosomus
CATGATCTTTTGGAGATCCTGTTTGTTTATTCTTTGCAGCCACAAAGGTCAGATTATCAGGAAGCTAAAACTGATACATTAGCATGACTAAAAGTACAGAGTTTTGAAAGAAATGCCTGACACAGTGTAATTTGTCACAAAATGATGAGAACAAGCAAAATAGAAGTCAACTAAACAGCAGAGATGGATTTATTTTGTCTCATCTTAGACAACTATGACATGTACCATTTTGTCTCAGCTAGTCAGCCCAGACAAAGAGCATCTCCAGAGTGCTGTCTAGCCAGTCTTGTGGAGAGGCTGACTTTTGATGAGGGGATTGGTGCTTGGTATTGCCTCTTGTTTGCTGTCAACCATTTCCTTGATTATTCTTTTTTCCTAGCCCTGCCATGCAGAAACAGTTCAAATGTTCAAAGAATTGTGTTATGCAGCAGCTGTGACCTAGGACGATGAATCACAGAATGGTTTAGGTTGGAAAGGACCTTAAAGATCATCTAGTTCCAAAAATCCAAAGCCCTTCATGTTTCTTAGATGGAGTTACAACCAAACTTGTTTTTCCAAATTACCTCAAAAATTACTAATGTTCTTACAAAATTACATGTGGTGACTTGGAAAGTGAAATTAATGAACTAATTATTACTTGCTTAAGTCATCAGATTAAAACTATGTTGTGCAAGGTTTGCCACTCAGCATTACAGCAAGTCAAAAGAAAACAAAACACCATCTATATCAACTGAAACTATTCACAAGTATGAGATGCAAATTCATTGACTTCATTTGGCTAAGAAAGCCAGAGACAGAAATTTCAAAGCTGAAAAAAAAATGATTCTGACATTTATCTAATGAAAAGCCCAAGGGTTTTTTTCTGTGAAAAACATTGTGTTTAGATATTAACTTAAATACATTTCTAAAGGAAGGAATCATGTCTAAATGAAACAAATTCATGGATGCTTTGTTAAAGGGTCAAATGGGATGCAGTTTTTCAATTCAAACCCTTTTTTTCTTCCATTCAGATCATATTTGTAATGTAATTAATGAATGAATTTAAGCAGGCTGATGAGCTGGCTCAGTGACAAGCTCCATTCAGAAAGACAGTTCATTTATTTTGGCCAGTTCAGGATCAGGAACAAACTATAGGCCAGATCCTGCCAATTTTATGCCTATACAGGAACAGATTTTTGTATTGGTGTGAATACTTGGTCTTTTTAGGCTGTGATTAATCCCAAAGCGATTATAGCAGTGAGACCCATGGTTGGCTTTCCCCAGATCCATTGCTTGTTATCATCCTTCTTGCAGAACTTGCTTTTATGCCAGCTGTTCAGCCACACGTCATCCCCTCACCTGTGTCACAAGCTGAGCAGCTCAGATGTGTGCTGAGGACACGCTGCAGCCCCTCTGTACCACTTCTCAGGATTTCAGCTGGGCCGCAGGTTCATTGAGACATCCTGGACAAATGTAAAGATTCTTAAATTCTTCCCAAACAGAATTTGCAGGCAGGAATGGAGGTAGTGTTGCCCTGTTTCATGAAGTTCTTCAGGGCAAAAGAAAATTTCAGTGCCAACCTACAACTGATCTTCCCAATGAGGAGAAAATCAGACAATACTGTATTTTTAAGATACACAAATCATTAATTTCTAAACACTTATTTCTGTAATGATATTCAGAACATGGCTTGGATCTACTTAGGAGACCAAGGTGATGAGATTATTACATTCTTATGAAGTTTAATGGAATTTGAGCACCTAATTCCCGGGGGCTTCTTTGACAACTGCATTCAAAGTCATTTCCTAAAGAGATGAAGATGTTTTTAAAGCAGTTTCTGTAGTCTATACTTTATATTTTTCTTCTTTCCTTTTGTTGTGGTGGTTGTTATAAATATTCAGTGATTTTTTTTATGAGCCTCGGCAGACCAAAAATGTTCTTCAAAGAACCTGCTTACATGTATTCACATATTTAAAAGCCCTTAAGAGTTTCTTTAAAAGAAATATTATCTGAATTTCTGCATGTCTGTAGCTAGTGAAAAGAAATGTTTTACAGCAAATAGCACTTTCACTGAGGAACAAAGGAGCAGAAGAAAGGATGAGGAGACTGGAAAAGTGATATATGTTCAAAGAAATCCTATTATGGAGCTCTTGAGAAATACTTGTCTATCCCAACCCAAAATGTCATTAAACTAAATTTGTTCAAGGGTTGATTGTGCAAGATAATGAGAGAATTGAGACTCCACTGAGATAAACCAGAGGCTGATTGTTCTCTATCCTATTATATGATGCCAATGAAGGGAAAGGGCAAGCAGAACTGATAAAATAACCCTGAAATGTTGTGGTTTGTACTCACACCTCTAAAGGTGAATCACCTGATGGGCATTTCAGTTAATACATTTCCACCCTGCTGAAGGCAGTGGAAAGAAAAGCTCTTCCAAAAATGGCAGGTGTCAAATGGAACAATTCCAGGACAAAGAGTAGGAGGTTAAATCAAATATGGGTCTAGCTACAATGAAAAAAAAATAAGATTGTAAGGTTTTCCTCTCTGTATCTGTATGTATGCTTATCAGAACTGTCGCTACACAAAAGCTGGGTTAGCCTGAGGCACACTCTGCCCATCATCAGCAGAAGCCAGCATGAAGGTCCAAACACAAAAACACTATTACAGAGTTACCAGCAGCAACAGCTCTTGGAAACTCATAGAACAACAGCTCCAATACATTCTGGTATCTTTTTTTATTTCCTTCTTTACTTTGCAGGCTGGTTTGTACAAAGGCAAACATTTCTGTCCTGCAGCACAGGGATTCTAGCATATATTCCTAGCTAAAAGGTCCAATCTCACTCTGGGTTTTCAACCTATCATTTGCACAACTATTGTGAAACATGTGCAAGAAGTAACTTCTATAGTATATGGTGCGTACATTTCAAATTTTAGTTAATAGCTCTACTGCAAAGCTGCCAGGAGTCTTCAAACTCTTTGGGTTGAAAAATCACTTATTTAGCTCACCTAGAGCTGAGTTTCAGAAACCCTTTGTGCAGCTTGATGGGCTGTATCAGAGAGGAGTCCAGTAGATGCTGAACTCCATGTCTTGAGTTTAAATAATAGTTAGCAGTTTACTCAATTTTGACAAAAAGTGTAACAACTTGAGCAATACCCACAGGGTAATCAATCACTGTGGGAGAAGATTGAACACAATCTGGCCTCCCACAGAAGGTTCAAAGCCACCAGCACCATTTATGGCACATGTTTTATGCATCTGTTATTCCATAGTAGGAAGCCATTCAACAGATGGTTTCATTTTCACTTACATTAGGTATATAAAGTAGTAAGCTTGTTTGTAGCAAGTGATAATCAAGTTTGAGCTAATAAAAAGTTTATTTATGCCACCCAAATTTTCATTACAAGTTTGCTACTACTTTAATGAGATATAATGTTTCAGAAACATCCACCCTCCAAGCCAAGATCAGGGCACTGCTGCTCCTCCAGCTCCTTCTGCTCTAGCTCTGATAACATTAAAAGCAGTTTGAGATCTGAAGCACAATTCTTGAACAAAAAATGTCTACAAAACACATTTTTAATACTTTTTTTAATTTTTCCCCCACAAAACTGATTTTCATTCCAAATGGGAAGAAAAAGATGACAAAAAATATTGGCACTTCTTGTCTTCAGGACATTTTGAGTTTTACCCAGCCCTGTCTCCTTGGTACAGTTCGGTCTCTTTCTTTGACCCTTTATTATTTGAGGTGTGTTCCAATGTTATTTGAGGTGTGTTTCAGTCCTTAATTATTCCTTGAGGAGAAATATAAGTAGATTAACAGCAGAAAATAATTGAGCGTGAGAATTTTAAAGAGATGAATGAGCTTTGGGGATAGCGCTAATGTTTTTTTCCTCTTTCATACTGAGACACAAGATCCTTGTCCTCTGAGATGGCACTACCAAACAGAGCAGGGCAAGTTCTCATGCACCTCCTCAGGGACTCCACCTCAGTCTTTCTATTTAGGTCATAAAATAGCTCAGCCTCCATGACCTGCCCTGTGGCTCCCCTTCTCACCTGGGCTCCCAACCAGGTGGGCAGCAGTGGCCCGGGTTTCCTTCCACATCCATATGTGAAATGGCCGTTAACCAGCAGTTTGAATAGAAAGGGGTTTCAGACAGCATCCACCTGAGTTTGATGTCAGTTTATGACTAAGGCAGTGGCCTAGTATTTGAAAACTGCTAGCTAGGTCATAAGCAATGAAATGCATGAAGTTGAACAGCTTTTCCAAAATTCTAAGTGTAATCAATAATGAAAAGTGAATATTCTTTATATTCCTATAAACCCCACATTCCTTTGGAATTCTTGTCAGAATTCTTGCTCTCAATGACTGTTGCTTAAGTGAACGCTTCATAAAAGTTTTCCCCACTGCCAGCAGCTTCCCACCTTCCAGCGTTGCTTTGTTCATACAGCACCACGCTCAGAGAAGTTTCTGGTCAACTGCTTACTAATCAGGCATTGCTTTGTGCCTCTCCATCATGTTCAGTTCTTCCCAAAATAAAGCATCCATATGAATTCCAGGAAAGGAGTTCTAACTATCATAAAACAAAGTTATTTTATGTTAACGTTTTAAGCAAGTAAATGATTTGCACATAATAGACAAGATGATAGAGCTGAGCTGAAGCACAGTTTCTGAATGTAGATGTTTCAAAAGCAAATGTAAAATAGACTCAAAGTGGATTTGTGGTGGCTTTGGGGAAAAAAAGTGAAACATTTCTGACAGCGATGGTGTCAGTATTTTTCTTACATTGTTTTCTCTTTTTCTTTTCTTGCTGTTAGCAAGTTTTACCCAAGGTAAAAACCATTTCCATTGCTCAAGAAAACAGACAGATAGGTAGCAGTGAAAAAACATGAAAGATGAGCAGATATAGGTACATGGCACTAAATGGAACCTCCTGAGCCATTGAGCCCAGCTGCTGCTCCAGGCACAAGCATTGTGCAGTAACTTTCATGACCCAATGAAGCTTCTGAGATTTGCTCAGAGCCCTCATGTGCACCCCTCCCACCCATGCTACACCTCAGGAGAAGATTAGCTGCCCCAAAGCCACAGCATCCCAAGGCTGAGACCTTGTGATTTCCTGCTGAAGTTTGACCATGGCCTCTGTGTACCATCATCTTCATGAGCTGCCCTTTTCAAGTAAACTGCTTTCCCTCCTCCCTTTCCAGGGTATGTATTCCCTAATGCATTTGTAGACATTTATCCCACCTTCCTTCAGGTCTCATGTTGGGAGTAGAAGCACAGCTGGCTTTCAGTAGGATTTCTCTGCGCTCCTGACCATCTTGGTGGACCTTCTCTGCACCTCTTCCAGCTGACCTCCCAGACCCTGACATCATTTCACCTGGCAGTTCCATCGAGCCAAGAATTATCTCTTCTGGGAAAAGCTCCTTAGTTTGTTCAGTTTGGGGTTTTTTTTTGCAACAGTGCCTGAAGTGTTCAATTCTGATGGTGGTGTTCTGCAACACTTCCTGGGCTGCTTGCCTGGAATGATCTTTTCAATCTCACACTCTGCCTGCAGGGAAGGAAGGGAGCTGACAAGACCCAAGGAGGAAGAGGAGCTAGCAATGGGAGCAGGGTGAGTGGAGGAAGGCTGCATAGAAGTGTGAGGTAGGAAGAGAAGGGTCTGTCATCAGCCCCCAGCAGCCAGCCTGCCAGATGCCTGCCAGCCTCATCAGGAGTGATGGCCTCCATGAGAATCTTCTTAGCCCTCAGCTGGCATGTTAAAGGAAACTAAATAGAAGAAGAAACCTATTTTTGTTCCTTAAGAACAGACAGAGACTCACTCAGTACTGCTGGTGCACGAGAAGATAGAATCTGTCTGGAGCAATTTTCTATGAGACCATTTTTCCTCATCTTCAACCAAAACTCATTGCACCAATCCTTCTTTGCCCTCTTCACTTTTCACAGCTCTGTTTCCTGACTTGCTCTTTATATTATAATCTCATATTAAAACCTCCTTCTTTCTCTTGCCTGCTGGCTAAGCACAGGTTATTTTTATTTCTCCCAAAGGTGCAAGCATAGAATATCACAGTCCAAAGAACCATTTCTCCTGCCTTGTTAGCTTCTCTAACCACAGTTCAAGCAGCTCCAGGGGAGCAGCCTACAGACCACACAGTCTGGCCAGTGCTGTTACCTGAGCATATCCTCCTGATTTATCGCTCACGGACACACTGTAAGTGCCTTCTGCTAGCTAAGGCGATGCATCCATATCCCTGACAGCACATTTCTGTGCTGCTGGATCACCCAGCCTTGCAACATGCTTTGGATGAGATAGGAACATCCAAATGTTTTGGACAAGGTGTTAAGTTTCCCAAAGCCCAGAAAATCACATTTTCCCAGTTTCGTCGCTGTGCTCTTTCTCTGCATCTCTCATTCCTTTCTCTCTCACAGGGCCAGATTTTAAAAACAGCATTTTTGATCTGCATTTTTTTCTTGCCAAGAACCTTGTCACCAAGACAAGGGCTGGAGATTTCCTTCTTCCTGGCTATAAACTGGCTAACATGTTTCAGGACCAACACATTTCTAACCTATGCTTTCTCTTAGATTTCTGTAGCCATTTCTTGCAGCCATATGTGTAGAAGAAAAAGTTACACTTAAAAGGAACTATGCATTTGGAAATATTTCCCCCTTCTTGCCCCAGGATTTGAGGGTTTGGTTCATTTCTGTGCTGGCTGCAGCCAGAGTGCAGATAGCAGAGTCAAGGAGGGGACAAAACAGGTTTCTTTGCAAGGGACAGGCAAGCAGCTAAGGATGCAGCCCCCCAGTGCTTGGGCAAGAGCTAAGCAGGTCCAGCAGCCACAATGAGGGTCAGCAGCAGTCCTCGGGCAAATGTATCATGATGGGATAACTGCAAGACAGGCCATAAGGTCAAGGCACAAGTTCGGGCATAACATGCTGGCAGAACAGCTCAGGCAAGGACTGAGGGGCTGAGCAGAAATGCAGCTCTGTGTCCAACAGGCACAGGATGCATGGACGGGGGCCCAGGTGGGACCACCCAGGCACCAGAGCCTGTTGGCATCCTCATGGCCCTGGCTGGAATGGGCTGTAGAGCAGCACGGTGGTTCCCCTGTCCCACAACCCACAGCACACTGCACTGTCAAGCCTCACCACAAGCGCTTACACCAGGGTGACTCCCAGAAGCTGCCTTGCCCCAGCCAGCTGGTTCTTTTGCAGCAGAAACATTCCATTCTTGAAATATTTTTGGCCGTACTTTGCCTTAAAAATAAAATGTACAAAATCAATCTGTGTTGCAATATTGAAATCTGACAGCACCACTCCGCACAGGGCAGCCTGGTTATTAACACAATCACTTACTGCAGTTACACCACCTTTCTCTAGAAGCAGTGCCATAGCCATCCATACAAGCAGAGATAAAGGAACATGAGCTCCTTAATTCATGTGGGCCACATGATAAGCAAGTTCCTGCAAAGAAATGGATGCACTCAATGCCTTTGCAAGTACATCTTCTGGGGAGCTGCAGGTAGTGAGTATGAGATTGCCTCTGTCAGATAATGTCAGGCGGGGGATGTAGAGCAAGGAAATCATTAGCAGACTGCTTCTGGGCAAAGAAATCATTAGCAGACTTTTGGTGACACAGTGGTGTGAATCAGAGGCGAACAGGAAAGTGGCAATTCACAAATATCTGGGCAGTTCTGTGTAGACAAGATACCTTTGAGCATGTGGACCGGTGCCTGGGGATTAGGCACAGCAGAGTCATTGACAGTAATGGCAATCTCATGGCTCTGTCACAAGTGAACGCATCCAAGCATTTATCAGACACAAAATGCTCATGGGATGGCATCTTTCTACATGATGACTCCTCTGTTACTGGACTGTTATTTCCCTACAAACTGCCCATCACAACAAGTCTGTTGACATATTAATTCCTGCTTTCATTTGTGTGTTGACTTAGAAGAACTTTCTAAGAAATGACATCCTGAAAGACTCCACAGGAAGAGTTAGGGAACCACAGGGAAAAGAGTATGTGTCATTTTTTTTAGTGGAAAAAATAAAATATATACCAAAGAAACTTCATAAAAGTTGTTAAGATGCAACTTAGCTTTAATTTGTATGTGTAAGATCACAGGACTCATTTCTACACTGTCACTTCAGTTTTGCCATCATTTCCATCACTCATTATTGGCAGCTTTGAATATTCGATTACAACCTCACACATACATGCGTGCCTACCAACAGGCTCTGATTTCTTTGTATCATCTTGCTTAAGCAAGATCCTGCTGGATCTGTCATGGATCCTCTAAAGAAAATTCATGTAGCTGCAGCTTAGGAAGGGTAAAGTGTCTACTGTTAGCTCACTGCTTAAATCAGTGGCAATAATGTACTTTATCTTAGTGACAGGCTGTGGTAGGTTTCTTTATATGAACAAAACAGAGGAGCAAGTATCTGGCTCTCATTGCTTTGTAAAGATCCAACAATTACTATGGAGGATTTATCCCGTTCTGCTGAATTTCTGTATGAAGAGTTAACTGCCTTCTACCTCAAATTCTCATTCAAGGGTAATAGATATTTTCTGCCTTCTTGCCCCAAGCTGGTTTGCACTGATTGATGTACATTGTAAAAAGACTCTTATTTCAGCCCAGGAGAGGCTGTGGGGAGCTGGTGGGTAAAAAGGATGAATTTTTAGGCAGATCTTTAGAAAACTGTGCTGAAAAGGATGATAAAAGGTACGTTACGATGAAATTTGTCCTCAAGATGTTCTTAGTTCTGAGAAAAAACATATTTTGCATACATGATTGTTTAGTCAAAGTGGACTAAATCACACTCGATACATTCAAGGAATCACTGCAACTGAAGTTTTTTTTAAATGAATTAGCCCTGACAGAGCTCTATCTTGCCCAGATTTTAATGATTTATGCCACTAAAAGCTCTATTCTTTGTCAGAGCTGAGTCCTCTTCAACAAACACTTCAATCAGCCTTGGAATATAACCCAAGAAGCGAGGGGGATGTGGCTGGATGCTGCTCGGTGCCCTCACTGAACCGAGCAGTCAAACATACCGCTCCAGTCGCTCTGTGGGTTTGCTAACACGATTAAAGCAAAACCTGGGCATTAATTTAATGGAAGATGCCTGTGTGGTGGAGAGGTCAGAGATGCATGCACGCCGAGAAGAGCTGCTGCAGAGGTCCCAGAGTTCAGCAGCGGCTATTCAAGCCCCGGAGAGGGAGTGATCCTCTGTGACAGCCACATCTGACAACGGGAATTTCCAGGGAAAATGTCATGACAAACTGCCCGCGTTAGCACACTGAGCACAACAGTAGAGCTCCCTTGTGGTAAAGGAAAATACAGACATTTCAAGCCAATGTTTCAGGAAAGGGAGTGGGTAGGGAAGCTGCATGCCAAGCAGAGAAAGAGTACCTGGTGAAGAACAGAGCTCTGGGGATAGAAAAGCAAAGGTGATCTTTGCAAGCTCTGCAGACCCTCGTTCATCTGTCTGATAAAGCTTGATACATTTGGACAACATAAGCAAAAGAGCTGCACAGAGGAAATCTTGTTATTCAGGAAGGGACTGAAATAAACCCTCACTAACAAGCCTTCAGGTTAATTCTAATATAGCCCACTTTTTATATGTGATGTATTAATAACCTAGATATTATGTAAAGTGATAAAACCCACTTTAATCTTATGCTGCTCTGAAGCTGCAAAATTCTCCTTCTTTTACCTTCTAGTTTCATCTCTTTCCCTTTATTTTTAAATATAATATATATAATATATTAAACCTGTGGAGGTTTTACTTTTGCTTTGAGTTTGCACTCTGGGCAAATAGCCACACTGGCACATAAGTAGGTTAGAAAATGTCCTGTGAAAATATTGCTTGGAAAATACCATCCTCCAGCTGAAAATCTCACAAAACCAGCTCCATTCTGTATTTTCAGGCATATTAAAAAATGCTCAGATTTCAGGTATTTTGCATTTTGCAGCATGTTTTTCATATGCTTCCCATGACATACTTAAAAAACAATCCTGAGCCTTTTGAATGAGTTAACTCTCTTTCTTCTTTTTGTGAAAGAGCTTTATTTTATAAGACAAAAGGTTTTATAATTCACTTTTCTATTTCAGGATAATATTCACACCAATTCGTGCTTTTATAACCAAATCATTTGTCTTTGCATTTTCTGTGGGAGGAGAACTTCTTCATCCAGACTCATAGCCTGGAATCTCATAAAAATTTCCAAAGAGTTAGGGGTAGCATGCATAGGAAATTATGCTTTGTTTGTTTTGCATTTATAAGAGGAATAATATTGATCACTGAGATCAGCCTTAGTCCATCCAGCTGTGTTATCCTCATTAGAGAGGACCTTGGCAGAAGGAAGGAGCAGATGTGGAAGGAGCAGAAAATGCCTCAGCTCCTGCAGCACCAGGGGTTTGGGGTTCAGAGTCAGAGAGAGAGCACCTATTGTCATCAGTAGCCTTGATCTTGGTATCACATCTACCTCTCAGCCCAGGGATCACCAAATTCAAAACCACCTCTATCCAGCCCCAGTTCACCAGCATAGCTCTGCCTGGTGGTTTTTAATATTTGACAAAATAGCAGGAGTTATATAACGCAGCACATTCTCTTTGAAGCACTTAAAAAGAGAGAAGGAAGGAAAGAAAAAAAAAAAAAAAGAAAAGGCAACCTTTACTTTAAAAGGGCTTTGATGCCGGGGAAAATTTTGAAAGAGGCTAGGCTTAAAGCATTTGCTTCATGTTAACTGGTATTCTCTGTGGTTCAGCATTAACATGGCTCTGATTCTGCTTCGACCTAATGCCTCTGGAGAAGGAGATGAGCAAGTTGTTGCCTTCAGAGGTGAGGCAGGAGCTCCCAATGCTATGGACCAGCAAGCACAGAACCTGCCAGGGCTTCTTTGGGCCATCAGCACTGAGCCCTGGAGCAAATTTTAGACTGGGACAGAGGTTTTCAGTTCATCTGAAGTCCCTGTAGAGCTCTCTCCAACCAACCTCATAGTATGGGAGGTATAATTTTGCCAGGGAGAGGCGCATTCACTGCTGCACCCCAGTGCACTTAACAGTGTGTTAATTACTTTGTCCCCTTCACAGCCACTAAATATCAGGGGACACTTTCTAGCCTTCCTGGGGAGCCTGGGGTCTAATTCTTAAGCTGAAGCTCTCCTTTTAACCCTGTCCCTGTGCACGCCGGGAGGTGTTCAGCCTGTTGGGAGGTGAAGGCAGCACGAGTTTTGCTGCAGCTGCTCCAGGATGCTGCTCTGAAAACTTCTCCCATCATGTCACCTAACAGGCAGTCCCTCCTGGAGCACAGGATCACGACTTCCCCACGCACAAACCTCCCCAAATCCTTCAGCAAAGCAGGCGCAGGGGGACACCAAGAAGGTCCCTATGCTTGTGTGGGTCTCCAGTCTTTTATTTTCCTGAAGTAGCCTCCTCTTTTACATGCTTTCCCAAACAATGTATGTAGCAGTTCCTGCAGTCAAACCACCAGTCCACCCCCAGCCTTCTTTGTGCAGCACCAGGCAGGGTGCAGGCTCCTGGTTCATGTAGCAGTTGCTGGAGGTGCAGCACCAGGGCTGGGCAATTCCACACACCTCGCTGATCTCCTGCTCTACTTCCAGTGTCAAACGTGAATGAGCCACAAAGTCTAAAAGCTCTAAAGTCAACACCAAAAGATCCAGAGTGGAGCAAGCATGGGTCAAGTATTAAGACAATACAAGAATGCTCTTTTTTTATTATTTACAAGATAGGCTAAATGACACTGCAATAGGGTCAGAGCAACAAGAGCTACATCTGGATGAGGATTTTATCTCAGCCCTCCTAATGAGAGCACTGGGGGAGGGGGGAGGAGGCTGGAGCAGTTAGAAATCTGCCCTCGGACACCTCTCCGGAGCTCCCCTTGGCAAGCAGCCCTGGGCTGATATGTCCCAGAGCTCTGCATGGCCACCCAGCTCACAGGCTGGCTGCTCTTCCCTGCTGCAAATTTTCCAGTTCCACTCTGGAACGAGCATCATCAAACGTCTGTTTGCCTGACTCATTCCTGCCTGGAGAGGATGACTGAAAATCTGAGCTCACTTTCTACCTCTCGGGCTTGTGATTGAGTTCCTGTGACTCACACATTACAGTCTCGGTCTCCTTGGGGTTCAGGCCATTTTCTAATTTCTCTCCACAATGCTGTAAAGATACACTGTCCGTGACCCTTTTTTGAAAAGCTAGTTATTTTTTGTCAATCCACTTCTCTCTTTCTGCTGAATGCCTTCACTGTCTGTTGTTATTTTCTGTTTTAAGCACACAGCCTGAGCCTCATCAAATGGAAGGACACTTTTCATGTATTATTCACCCTTTCCTCTTTTACTCTGCTTTCCAGGATAAAGTGGACTTTGCTGCAAACACTAGATTGTTGCAGAGACAAATTGATGCTTTTGTTGAGTATATTTTCCAGTAGATACTCTATTTAGCTTTCCAAGCTCTTGATCCTGTCTGAAGGCAGCCATCCATCAGACGTGCTGCCTCACCAGCTGAGGAAAAGGCTTCACAAGGGGAAACAAATCAAGCCTGTGGCCCTACCTGAGCTCCTTGTCTCCTGGCATGCTGTGTTACAAACATCTCAGAATAGAGCTCCTGGTCTATCCCATGGAGAAATATTCCCTTCTGTGGTCATTTGAGCATTCAGCCAATGCCTTACTCAGCCCCCAGGAGGGATTACAGTGTGCATGAAGGGCAGAAGAACATTACAGCAAACAGGATGCTAAATCTGAAACTTGTTTTATTTCTTGTGCTCAATCACAAGCCGCTCACCGTTTTCCTTAGATGTTTACCATAGTCTACATATACTACAATAAGATTTGTATTTCAAATCTGAAAACAGCCATTTCTTGAAGAAATAAACAAACAGGAAGCAATTTACTCCAATCAGAGAGTTTGTGTTTCTTATTTTTTTAAAAAAGCTCCTGAAATGTTACCTATTGTTATCTGAACAATAGATAATAAATATAGTAAGGTGAAAGATAATTCAAACTAAAATTAAAGGTGCACACAACATCTTGTTAGGCAAGTTTAGGGAACTTGGGCATGCAAAGGTATAACAAGGAAAGTGAAAATACAGATTGAAATTCTGAATAAAGTGCTGCCCATGCAACCTTTTCACAGTAATTGAGAACAATTCTCCACGTTACCTTCTCTCTGAAAGCCAGTGCAGGGAGAGGTACTGCCCCATGCTGGAAGCAAGGTAGGAAGCACAAACAGGCATTAGACAATCACTTGTGCACCTTGCAGGATAAAACTCTGCCTGTGGCATTCACTGTTCTCTTCCCAAGAGTCTGATATTCCCCCCGAGCACACCCTGGGCCTGGGCAGGAGCAGGAGAGTGGCAGGGAAGAACTGGAGCTGCATAGAGTGAGCAGAGCCAGGCTCCCAGGTCTGAGCTGGCACCTTCCTCTCATTCGCACCCACATGCAGTAGCAATGCTGTTAAAAGGGTAGAAGACAATAAAATCAGGTGATGGATAATACAATATGGGAGGGCAGATAACACTGTCTGTGTGGACTGTTGGGCAATGGAGCAAGCAAGCTCTCGGCAGATCTTCCCTTTTTTAGGAAAATAGAAGAGTGACAAGAGATGTGGTAGTAAGTTCATATTCACGGGCATCATGGGTTCAATTTTGTGACTTTCCAAAATTCATACCCATATTTAAATATCAGTCATTCCAAGGGGTTTCAGCATGATGTGCTAGTTGTAAGTGCAGCGCTATTAAAGCCAATGGACCTGTGACAATTTATATGTAATTCCCTGTTACTGCAAAACACTGGTGAAACACGGGCATGCAGCGTGCACCAATAAATTTTACTTTTGGAACAAATATTTCAAGAGGGTACTTGCTTTTCGTATTCATTTCTTCCTTCACTGGAGCCTGACATTAAACTGAAATTATTTCCTCTCATTCAGAGAGCAATATATCTAAAGATAGTAAAATGCACATCAGCTTTACTATTATCTAACAGAGAAAACAGTGGTTAACTGACAGCAAAATGAAGAGGGATAAAACAATGACATTATCAGTGTCTGCTTCCCAGACAGGGTGGTACTATATAACTGCGAGTCCATTACAGGGGATTTTGCGGATGCTAAGAAGGTTAAATGGCTGAATGACTTATCCAAAAGTGATTGCTTTTCTGATCCCAGGTCCCTCGTGTTATGGCAACATTATCTTATTACTTTCAAAATCACTCATGTGGGGTTTTTTAATTATGATTTGACCCTTCTGTAAGGTACCATGCCGACCATCTGGAGCCTATCAGCTCTACCCGAGGTGTATAAAGCTCCATGCACCAACACGGGCAGGACAGCAAGACACAAACAACCCCAGCCACAAAGCTGTGCCCACTAGTGTAGGGACCAGGGAGAGGTCCAAGGATTCATGCTCCACACATGTCACCCAGAAGCAGGATCTTCTGCAGCTGTTGCAGCTTGCTCAGCTGCCCACAGGCCAGGGTGGAACTTGGCCATTCAGTCCAGCTGCTGGGAAATACTTTTCTCAATGAAGCACGAGGCAGATGAATGTATCCCATTGCTACCTGCAGGAGATGGCCAGGGCTCTGCTCTCTCTGGCTGATAGGGAATATTCCTGTTGCGTGGCAGGGAGGCGAAGGAGCAGGTGGCTCATAGCAGGAAGAAATAGCGTAGGTGCTGAAAATGTGAGTGAAGGAATGTGACCCAGAGGAATATGAACGCTGTGTTTGTCTTCTCCCTTTGAGACTGCAGCATTTCCATCACCCTAGATGGTTTCTTCTCTTTGTCCAAGCTTTCTATAAGCTTTAGGGGAAAATAAGCAAACCAACATCAGCCATTAGCCCCAGCAGAGAATATCTGATTGCTGCAGTTGTTAGTGGGGGGCCAGGAGAGCAGTCTTAGAGCCCAGCAGGAAGGGATACCTCCTGAATGTCTAAAGAAGAAATCATATATTGAGTGGTCAGACTATTATGTGAGGTCTCCCTGCAACATGTGGCAGTGGAGTAGAACTTCCAAGCTTTTTCTCCTCTCTCTAGAAAACTTTAAACACTGGAGAAATTGGTTAGGAAGAAAGTGAGGTCATTGGTAAAACAAAAGAAATACTTTTAGGAGCTAGAGACAAAAGCACCGAGATGTCCATTCCATCTGAGATGCTGCAGAATATGAAACTGTAGCTTGATCTATCTCTGCATTCTTTTGGATAAATTCAGATCCCCAATCTAAGCAATGCCTGTCCTTTTTCCTTCATATCAGCTCCATTAAAAGACCTGGGAACTTGAAATGGAAATGAATCATGTAAAGGAACTCTGGGTTTGTCTTTTACTTCTGGTAATACAAATCTTCCTTTGATCCTGCAAGGATCCTGCAAGATGTCACATTCATTATGCCTGAGCATGTCAGTAAGACCAAAGTATGGAGCTGCCATGGTTTTGCTGCATCTCAGTTCCTGTGAAGCAAGAATTGTAAGGGATTCTGCTTCTTTAGGCTCAGATAAATATCAGCAATTTAGTTGCTTTCCTTAAGCTTGGGTATGGAAAGCTAGTGGAAGCATTAGGAAAACAGGGTCACTTAAGGGGTTTTTCAGTTAGCAAAGGGAAAAAAGAGTAACTATGATGCCTATAGGCATAAAAATTAATTTAAACTATTCTCCCCTGTCTCCACATTCATTCTGATACCTCAAAAAGGCCACATCTAATTGGAACACAGAGCCAGAATGCAGCTTGCTTTTATGTCAGACCAATTCATACAGTCTTTATCATCACAGCTCCTGTTCAGAGAGACTAGTAATATACAGAGGAGATCTTTTTTCAGTATCACAGATAATTTTAAATCTACAACATTTTGCAAGAAAACACATTCCTGCAAAGCTGCTGCAAGCAATTCCTGCTGCTTCAAAACAGGCATATACAATGCCTGAAGCCAGACCACAGAAACTCTCTGCATAGTGGGTTAGGAACACAAGTTGGATATGTTGTTAGTATGAGATAAAATTGGTGTGAACTCCAGCAATGCAGGCTGACAGCCTTGTGGGGACCATTTCCTCCAAGCATCTGCCCAAAGAAGGCTTCTGGAGGTAGATTTGAGCATCACAGGTGGGAGCAGCAACTCACCAGCGTTGATCTTTGGTGCCAACAGCATGTCATGAGTGGAACACTACTCCTTTTTTTCAGATTCACCAAATCCCTCTAATCCATAATTTGCCTCAATGTGAATGGAAACTCCAGTTGTTCATTTTCCTCCTTAGTTTTGCTGTTTAAGTCCTCTCAAGTTGTGCCAGCTTTAATAGGAAAGTCTTTGGCTGGTTTCATTCCTGGATGGCGATGCTGGAATCACCCTGGGCACACAACTGCCAATTAAACACATGCATGCAAGCAAGTGATTAGCAATATCTTCCCTTTCTCACACTCTGACACATCCTTTTATTAAAGACAAAAGAATGCAAATGAAACCTCTCCCTCTTTGTTACTGCTTAATAATAAATTCTTAATATTGGAGGGGAAAACCCAGCTTTGCAGCCCATGGAGTTAGAATAGGAGTGGAGGGTCCTGGGTTCCCAGCTCCTATCTACATCACTGTTCCCCACTTGCCTGTAGCTTTCCTGTACCATCCACTAGAGATCCCTTGTCTAGCTGGACAGCCTTCTCTGGGCAGAAACCTTCTCAGCCCTGTCCTTCCGTCTTTTCTAATAACAACTGAAAAATGCCTTAACTCATTTCTGTTTAACTGCTCATGCAATAAGGTGATGTTGCTGTTCAAACATTTCATGTTTAAATTGAAATGTCTCAGATAGGCAGGTGCAGATCTCCCCGGGAGGATCAAAATGGGATTTTGAAGGCACAGGGTAGACACTGCTTCTCCTCTCACCTGCCGTACCACCATAGCCAAGGCAGGGAAAGTCCTCTTCTGCTTCTGCAGACCTTGTTTTAGACCATTCTCAAAAGCTCAGTGGAGGGGAGCCCAGTTCCAGGTAGAAGGAGGAGTATGCTTAGTGAAGATGCATTCATCAGAGGTGCTCAACACAGCCCCAAGCACACAAAGTGAGGTGTTTCCAGAAATACCCGAATTGATGAAGTTCAGGCGTATTTTTCCCCAATGGAATAGTAAAATCCAACAGAAGGTACCTCCAGCACCAGCCTCCTGCAGAACTGTCTGCCCTCGCTCCAAAGCACAGCAATCTTTGAGCTTCTCCTCACAACAGCCATAAATTTTCTTGTGGGAAACACAACTTTCCTTTTCTCCTGTTCTCTTACGCTGCATTGACTTCACTGTTGTGACTGACACTTGAAAAGTTTGTAGATTTGCCTGAGGCACATATCCAGTATAGAAAAATCTCTATCCAAACGGCTGAGGCTCAGCAAAGAGATAAACAACTGAAAAAAAGAGTCTTGAGGGAAACATCAGACAGTCTTAAGGTGGCCTGGAATTTCATCCGAATCACATTGTGCTAATCAGCAGGGGAACTGTGTGTGTGGAACTTGGCAACCTCATATATGCCAGGATAAATCTAATGCAAATCTCAGAGAATAAATTATATTACTGTGGATTTATTCAGCTGTAATAGATAACATTTGTCCCTGAATGACTCCAGCATCTCTCCCCCGTGTGTACAGTCTCTTCCCTGCTAATGCATCCCCATGGGAGGGAATGTTTCTTCTTCTAAGCAGGAAACTGTGGAAGAAAACAATTGCATTTTGCTTAATGGGAGAATTTCAAATGTGCAACTGCTCTAAGACAGGGCCTCCTGTCTCAAATGAATACAAATCTGTAACCATGCCCCCATATGGAAAAAAGTGATAAACTCATATGGTGAAGATCTGAAACAGAAACTCCTCAAAGCTCAAGAGGATTCATACCTCCACATCTCTCTCCTGAAAACACCTTCCATGTTAATCCAGAAAGACACTAATTGTCCAGTTTCTTGTAAGCTTGTACCCTGCTTTCTGCATGCTCTAGGATGCATCGGCTGCTCATCTGGCACCACCTCCTTCCCTAAACTTGTTGATAAAAGCGCTCCCAGACAGAGCAGGAATTGCCTGAGCATTGTTTCTAATCCTGCTCCAAATGACACAGACATGACACAGGTAACCAGATGAACTCCACACAGATCACACACGGCAGAGCTGCTCCCAGCCCTTGCCATGAGACAGAAGGGTGGGAATGGCTTTAGTGTGCTGTGTCACGACAGTGGCACAGCTGGATCCAGCTCCCTCCTGCTGCGCGGGGCTGAGGAAAACAACAGGCACAATAAAGTGAACACTCTATTGCTTAGATTTTGCTTAACACATTGTTTTCCAGTAAACATCATAATTTTATGTCACTATATTTCAGGTGACTCATTAACTCCTTGCAATGACTCATCTTTCTAGGTGTTGACCAGGTAGCTTTTGCAATCAGAAAAGCTCTGAGATAGGAAACCTTTCTCACCTGGGTGACTGGGTGAGGAACTGCAACCCAGACCAAGCGAGAAGCAGCAGGCTGTGCCAAGAGTTGGCAACTAGGACCTAAAGTCACCACCAAGGTTTTACTCTCCTTTCTCATGCTTCCTAATGACTCTGCACAACAGTTGGCAACAGTCCATGTCCCAGAAAGGTTTATTTTGCAGGGTAACCCAAGGCAAGAGTTGCTCTCTCATCTAAAGTACAATGGATATTCATGCAGGAAAATAATCTTCAATCCTCTTCCCATTTTTTTTGCAATTATTATCTTTATATATATTTTTTTATATCTTTATATATAAATATATCTTTATATAGATATACCTTTCTAAGACATATCTTATATATCTTTGCAATTTATTATCTTTATATCTCCATTATCTTTATATCTTCATTATCTTTATATAACTGAAAGAAATCACAGAAGTCCAAGAATCAACTATGGTTTTTTCCACCTCACAGCGAGTCCTGCATTGGTGGAGAGGATGTTTGGGAATTTTTGGGGGTGTGATTTTCAGTTTTAGAACTGTTCTGCCCAGCTTAGAATTCAGATTCACAAAACCTTTACATTTAATCCCAAATCTTTTCTACAATTAGGGAGCAGTTCACAGCATGACCAGGATGAAAGAAAAAAAAAAATCATACTAAAGGTTTCGCAGTTTTAGCTGAAGGTTGGTGCCCTTGTCTAGACGCACAACTTTTCCTGCAGTGGTAAATACTGGTTTTGATTAGAAAATTGTTCTTGCTCCAATTCTAGCCTCACAAGACAGAATTACTACTTGGCAGCTAAGACCTGAGGAAGGTCAGAGCACAGCCGGTTAAAATTATACTTTTCCATTTTAATGAAAAAATATTATTTGTTGTATTTTTCTCAGCCCTCCTTGGAAGCAAATGTTGTTTGACTGCAAGGCTCTGACTGCAGTTATGCATCACATGGGAGTCCAGTGGTAGAGAACAGCACTTATAGCATTAAAAATGCATTCTCCGTGCATCAAATCAAAAAAGTGTGCCTCTTGGCAGCACTGCTGGCCTAATTTTGGCTGCAGAATGAATAAAATCAAGGCTTCCACTGATATTCCAGAAATGGCTTCTGCTGTAGCTCCTGAGCTGGAGACAGGTAGATAACACAGAGAGACAATTTGGGCAGTCTTTGGGGAGCTGGAGCTGTGGGTGGCCTTCCAGCAGCTGTGCAGAAGGCATCATGCTTAGGCAGCACTTGCTGAGCATCCCAAGAGTTCCATGGCCAGTTTCAGTGAGTCTGTGGGATTGCATCAGTCACATTTGTCTCCTGAAATCACCAGAAAAATCTAAAGCAAAACCACCCCAGCCAGCCCAAGCTGCCTCTGTCCACCAGAGATGTGCAATCCCATTCATGTCAGCAGCAGTGATCATAGCAAGGATTTCTTGCCAATGATGGAAAGCTGCCCCCTGAGCTCCACTGATGTGAGGCACTATGGGACCACAGAGCAGTTGCTTTGGTAGCACCCACACTGTCAGTCATCATCTAGTGGCTGTGTGGGTGGGAATGTCTCCATCTACTTGAAATGGCACATTCAGGATTAGCTGACCCTGCCCTCAGAAACTGCTCATTGAGGGACTGTTATAAGGAATTCTTTTGTTTTTATGGGACAGGCTGGTTTCAGAAAGGAACAGAGGAAGCAAAAGTCATTTGGGATGCCAGCACAGGGCCCAATGTGACAGCTGTAATGAAGACAAATCAGGGTGCACTAAAACAATGCCCTTTGGAAACCTAATGGCAGTGTCCCCCAAACCCACATGCTCAGGGCTGCTGTGATAACACGAGCAATGGCTCCTCCAAGACTGACAAACAATAATGACACAAAAGCAGCGCTAAAACCTCCTCCCATTTCAGCCTCCCACTGAGACAGGTATGACAGATTGGAACACGCTGGAATTAAAGTATGCAATGGCATTACACCCTGCACCTGCGGTAACAGAACTGTGTCCTCCCAGACATTCCAAGTAAAAGATCGTACATTCATCACAGGACGGTGGGTTTAATACCTATCAGAAAAATGATAATATTTAAGTATGTCTTAACACTGTGAATATCCCCAGATCTATCTGTGGCGAGTAGGACTGTGTACCATGAGGCCTATTAATTTCTGTATTTTTCCTGTAGAGTTTTTCCATGCACTGGACACACAAACTGTGATTGGGCATCATTGCAGACTGTAGCTCGCATGTGCCTGAGAGACAACTGCAAGCCTGAGAAACTACTCTGCAGCATTACATGTCATTCTTTTATTTTCCTTAAGGAATGAAAATATAAAGGGCGTTTGGATTAATTTAAACTGTTGAAATAATCAGTCTGTTTAGCACACTTAAGTTATGGATACTACTAAACATCTACTTCAAAAGAAGCAACATTACAAGATTATGCAGAATTTCTCACTTCCAGTCAGTCGAGCAAGGAGGGGGGAAAACCCAATAGTACACACAAAATAAGGAAGTCCTTTGCAATAAATGAGACATTCAGCCCAAGGAAAGGAAATCCTCACTTCAGAGGCCAGAAATAGCTTCTCAGAAAGGTAGGTCCTCCTTCCCACCATTACCCTCCTCCTCAGCCCAGTCTCTCCTGGTTTGTCCATGGCATTCCTGGGGCACCGTTTCTGGAGCACCTGGGGCAGACCTTAAAGAGTAAGCTGGTGCCTTCCTTATCTACAGGTGCTAATAGTTTTAAAATATTATATAAAGCACATAGAAAAGCAGAGTTCAGGAAGGATTTTCTGTCAGCTACGACCTAGGGAAAGTGGCAAAACAAATTAAATTAAAATAAAAAGCACATAAGCCCCTTCATTTTAAGGTAAAGTGCATTTTCTCCTCAGCCATCCCACCCCACACATCCCTTTCTTCAACAGTTCAGCTGCACTATAAACCCCAGAGGCTTTTACTGGTGACTCTTCCCTACATTTAATTTTGAGCACAGGCAGCCAATGGGGATGGAGAGGAATCACCAGTCATTTTGAAAAAGAAAGTGACTGAAATATTGGACGCTCCACTGATTGCAGCCCATGGCATGTAAAGTGTTTCTTTTATCCTGTTGGTTTTGGAGTGGAAAGGGATGTGTTCTGCAGACTGAACCACAGCACTGTCACTGGGGGAGACCCTGGTCCAGCTCTGTGCTCACCCCACATCAGGTCAGCACAGTTCTGATGCAGTTGCCCTGGTTTACACCCATGTCAAGAGGGTGGGAATCCAGCCCTTCACTGAGAGGTTTTTTTTCCTGGGTGTCAAGATTGGTAACCATATATTCTATTTGCTTTCATCGTGCAGCTGGGTCTGCACATAAACTACAGATAGGAGATGTGTGTGTTTGTGCATTAGATCTGAGTAAATACTGCAAAATAAAATCAATCGCTGAAAATGGTTTTTGAGCTGGGAAGGGCAGACGCTTGGCAGTACTTGAAGAGCTCTGTCTCGGGGGTTAAGTATATTGTCACTGCCAAGAGGGTAGGAGCTTGTCAATTTTTTAGCCTTTTCTTGAAGATGTCTCAGTCAATACACTGGCTGGGGATCTCCCCATCCCACTTCAAAATGTGCACTGCTCACCTCAGGGCTGTGACTGTGGAGGTCCCAACAGATGAGCTGCCCGGGACACTGCATCCTTGAACACGTTTGTGTGCACAGGGGATGTCAAAAGGATCAGAGGCAAGCTCAGACCATGGCTCCCCTTACACTGGGGCTGGCTGAGTTAGACAGGATCTTGTGCTGTTCTAGTAAAACACTGCTCACCGCATCAGTTCAAATCACATCCCTACCATTTACTTTATCCTAATAAGTAAAGGAAAAAGAGGCAGAAGGGAGAGAACATGCAGAAAGGGAAAGAGGAAGAAGGAACTTCCTACTGCTGAAAGGCAGCAAGATGGACACCGAGGGCAGCAATTCACATGCTGTAGCTTGAGTATGAAAATGTCACTTAGAGGGATGAAAGTCCCACTAAGTCCTGGCCAGGACACCACCCTCACATGGGCTGTTGAGACTCCCAGCAAGAGGCCAATTGATGGCACTTATTATCATAGAAGTTACCTTCACATACTTGATAAATTTAATTTTGAAAATATAATCAATATTGTAAAATGAGGGAGACTAAATGGCACAAGGGGGATTACTAAATGTCTAAACGTGACTACTTAAACTATTTGCTAGGAAATGCTTTTGCTGCTGCTATATGCTATCACAAAGCTACCTATCACTATTTTATCCCCTCAAGCGAAAAAGAAATATGGCTGGAACTTTCTGCATTAAACTGTTCTCATCAGAAATGGTTCTCTTATTTTGAAGAATGTTATACATTAATAAAATGTGGTGAGAATGTTCTACTTTATACGAATTGTATTATTTAATTAAAATGTTTCTAAGATGCTAATTATTAAAATGATTAAACCTTTCTCACTTAGAAAATACTGGTGTTCTTTAAGCTGTAAGCCTTGCTTTTGAGAAAATCAATTCTCAATAAAGCAGGAAAAATCTGCAAATGGATTAGTTTTAGGATCTACAAAATAGACATCAACTTGAAAAGTGAGAATTTTGCTCAAAAATAATTTCCCACTGTCCAAATGTACCGTTTCCAGGGGGCTCCTTTCACTGTTGTCCCACATCCTAATGGACCCAGTAGGACCCAGAGTTTCAGCAGGTGTCAGCAGGCTGGAGGAGCTGCTAGAGCAGAGTCTGTTCAGCTGAGAACACAAACCAGTATCAACATCTAATACAACCACAGAAGAGCAAAGAGAATGAAATTGGATGGTACCATTTACAACTTTGAAATCATTATGGAAATAGTTACAAAATCCTTAGAAAACTAGAAAGTGAAAAAGTACATAGCAGCATCACTAAGTCTTTTTATTGTTATTGAAAATACCTTTTACTGAGCAATTTCAACATGTATGTTTTTAGGATTTTCTGAATGTTTCATCTCTTGGGCACACACATGCTCCCAGAGAGGCAGAGCTCAACCAACTCTATCTGCCCTTCCCGATGTGCTGCCAGCCCTGCCAGCCTCAGCCCCTTCCCAGTGCAGTGCTGGGGAAACGTGCTCCTGAGCCCAGGACTGCTGGCATTAAAGACCCATCAATCCTGACAGGTTTGTCCTTTCAAAACAGGCAATACAGACCTGGTGCATCTTCTGTGGTCTGCTTCTGTAGCAAAGACATATATTAAGTTCACCTCTCGTCACTTCATATGGAGCTATTTTTTTTTCCACGACTCTCTGAATCTACTAATTGAGTAGGATGTATGTTGTAGATGTGGATGCATGTGCAGGCAAGGTAAAATTGCTAGTACTCACACAAAACAGCATCCAAGTGATTAGGAAAAGTAGCATCACCAGAAACTCCTCTATTAGCAGAGAAATAAAATAAAAACAAACTGAGGAAAATGTCCCAATGTCTGAATCTGTAATTTTCTCTCTCTGAAATTAAGAGAAACTCTACAATGGTATTTTAGTTCATCAAAACTTTTGGCTTCTCTGCTCACATCACTGAAAGGGGAATCTGGGAAGCAAATATTTCTCTTATTCTGTGTCTTCTTTCAAGATTTCGAAACATTTCCTTGTCTTAGGGAAAATATGAAATTAATAGGAATTTAATGATCTGAAAATCAAGAGATGGGAGCAGGAAAAAGTTTTGAACAATCAAATTGCTTAATTCAGGTCATATTAAACTATTTTGGTTTATTTTTAATATTTAAATTCTTTGTCAATATTTTCAAACCAGATGTCTAGAAAATTAGAAATAAATTAATTTTGAAAATGTCAAAAAAATCCTCTAATGAGGATTCAAACAACACTTTTTTTTGGTGTTTTTTTGTATTTACAATATCCCACCAACAGTTTTAGTTCTGCTGGGAGGGAAACATTCAAACAGGAAAAAATCCAACTGATTTAAAGGGGAGCTACGGACATAACAAACCCAGGAGATCCAAGAAAAACAAATGTATGAGTTATTTGGAGTGAAGCACAGTGTAAGTTAGCTGGGGCATAGGTTTCCCCGGTGCCACCATCCCCAATGCTGCTTCCCTGCAGCCAGCCCTGGAGCCCCTTGGACACTTGCTCTTTTATGCCTCCTTCACACCAAATCATCCATCCCACCAGGTCCACAGGGTGATCATGAACAAGGCCCAGGGTATCCCTCTGATCCCCACACTGCCTTCCTGGGTGAAACCAACCCCATCCAGAAGGACAAAAACTAATGCAATGCCATTGACACCACTCACGTTATTTTGGTGCAGAACCTGGAGCCCAGGTCTGTTGTTGCTGCTCTGCATGGCTGGTAGCAGGCTTTGCACTGCCCTGTCAGCACCATCCATCACCGCTGCCCACATGGGCGCTGAGGAAACTCCTTCACAAAAGAACTGATGGGAATATCCCTCTTGAAAGGGGGAGGAACAGCCTGGCAGGACTGAAAGGGAAGTACAATCCAAACAGAAAAGCAATGATCATCAGCACAGCAGGGCCAGCAGCCTTCTCCTGTACCACTGCCCAGAGTTCTTCCTACAAATAGAATAATAACAGGCATGGCAGAAAATTGCCATTTCATTCTGACCATGACTGTAAAGACAATGAACATGAAAATAGCCATCATATACTCAACTTGCATGTTCAGTCTCAAAATTACATTTGTAGAAACACGCTTCCAGTGGTGCTTTGGAAAGAGCTGTGCCTGGCTGGGGAGGGCAGCAGGGGCTCTGCAGATCCATCAGGGAAGGCTGGTGTTCACCAAATCTGAGATGTGGAAGGAGCATCACCAT
This sequence comes from Brachypteracias leptosomus, assembly GCA_013401335.1. Classification (NCBI taxonomy): domain Eukaryota; kingdom Metazoa; phylum Chordata; class Aves; order Coraciiformes; family Brachypteraciidae; genus Brachypteracias; species Brachypteracias leptosomus. The sequence goes on from VYZX01018422.1 coordinate 123,520, forward strand.
GTGCACCCAGCAGCTGCCCATGGGGCTCAGGGAGGCAGCCAGACAGCCCCGACCCGTTCACAAAGAAGGGATCAACACCAACCTGATCATGCCTCATGGCAGGAGCCCAGCACTCAGTTCAACCCATCTCTACTGCAACAGAACAGTGCAAGAACATTTTACCTTAAGTGTTTCAATCTTTTCAAAGTTAAGAAATAGATACCACTCTTTTCTTTATTCTTTAAGTTACATCTGTTGCGTGGCCACAGAAGTGGTATTGCTAGGAACATGTTCTACTATTGTTATAACAAAAAAACCCAAACATTTACTGGAATAATCTGTCTCAAGAAACTAATCAAAGCAGTTTTTTGAGACTTCAATCAGATCTGGGTACTTCTGAAAATGATTGATTTGAAAAAATCCAGGACTGGCTCCAAATAACAGTGTTATTACAACTGTACATCAGCAAAGGCATTTATTCTTTCATCTTCTATCTTTTGTGTGCTTTGCTGTTAGAAACCCAAATCAGCATAAAATGCTTGCCAAGGGAAGGGAGAAATGTATTCAGATTTAATCTAGTGATTATGGTTCATTCGTTGCAAACAGCTCCTTCATCAAGGCCATCGGGTGAATTATTAACCTCTTCCATCTACAAATAGAAAAATACCTTCAGTCACAAGGAAGCAATGCCAAAAAAAGATTACATGGGTTATTTGTGGGTGCATCAGAAAGGGACACAGCAAAGCTCACTCTGCAGCAAAAAAAACAGCTCACGGGGAGCCAAGGAGGCAAAAAAGTGCCTGATGCCCCATGGTGCTGGCAAGGTGGCCATCCTGGTGGGAGTAATAATGTTCTGGTGTCCTGGCATCTCTGCCTCTGTATTGCAACATGCGGCAAGAAAAATGTTCCTGGGGAAGGTTTCACCAAAGTGGCTGTTATCTCAAACATGATGGTACCACAAATGAACCTCTCTCTGCTCCTCTCATCCTCTGGAACAGCAGGGAGGCTGCTGCTGCCTGCTAGGATGGAGCAGTAAGCACTCCTCACAGGTTACTTGCAGGGTTCCTACAGCCAAGCCTCACCAGTTAACTCCCGGCTATCAGCATGGGTCTGGCATGTCTCCAGCCCCCAGCATGCACCCTGACTTTGGTGTGACCAGTCATTTCAGCAGATCACTGGTTTCAAGCAGCTGGGGAATGGGCACAAAACAGGTAATACAGCTTTTGGGCAATTAATTCAGCACATAAATAGACTAGCTGTTAGCAGGTACCTGCTGCTGTCCCTTCTGTCCCCCCTGACACTGGTCTCCAGGCTCAGCAACAGGTAAGGGAGGCATATCTGGGTGCAGGCTGTGGGAAGGGGACTCTTGGCTGTGCTGGGGGGACAGGAGTTTAATTTGGGCTTTCTCCCAAGCAGAGAATTATTGGTGATGATGAAGCCAAACAGGGTGACAGAATGGCTCTGGCAGCAGTGGGAGGAAAGGCAGAGAGGACAGGTACAGAAAGCTGCATAGGGAAAGTTGGAAAATGAAGGAGTAAAAAAAGGTATATTGGTAAATGAGGATCGAGGTGAACTCATGGTATTTTAAAATGTAAGGGAAGGGAGTCAGAGGCAAAAAATTGTTTAAATAGAGTGAGAGATAAAACAAACTCATCAAAGCGTCTTCCCTGCCTTTAGCAGGATGCCTCTCACTCTGAAGGGAAGCACCCAGCAGCAGCAGCAAGTAGCATTTCATCAACCTCTGCAGAGCCCCTCTGAAACCCAGGTCCATCTGCAAGTTGCTGGGACAGCTCCTGGTCACACCAGAGCAACCATTTATTTCAGGATAGAAATCACCCCCATATAAGCTAGTACAAAAACAGCAGCTTGCTTTTCATGATCTCCTCAAACCATATTTTGTATTTTGCTATCATATCAGACTGCTGGGAGTTTTGAGAATAAAAGCTCTTGAAGACAGGTGTATTTAACTAAGCAGACAATACTAAGAACATCATCTTTGACCTATGAACTTATAACAAAGTAACTCAAAGCTACAAAAAAACCAATTGGGCATCAGCACCACACAAGGAAATGTTACTGAAGGAGCTAAGAAAGCCCAGGGCAGCCGTGACTCCCTGCCTGCCGCCAGACCTGCCGCACTCACAGACCAAGGGGCTAAAGGGAGGGGAGGCTGGACATCACCACAGTGCAGGCAACACCTCAGATCCCAGCTGCTGAATGGGTCACCCTGGTCATGCTTCAGGCAGAAGTGACCGCATTTGTTGGTTTGTTTCTTCATTTCAAAATGAACCTGCTGACAGAGGTAAAAACAAAGCAGAGAGCTGCCACAAACAGAGGGACCCGCACCTCGGCTGCACTTTCCATCACCTCACTTCTGAAATGATTCATCTTGTTCCAAAAAACAGATACCAGCAGTGGGGCTGTTTGAAAAGTGCTGCACAGCTGAGGGGGAGGGGGAAGGGAGGGGAAGAAAAAGCAACAAAAGCATGCTATAAACCAAATTCACTACTCTGTTATACCAATGAAAAAAAATCATTGAAGTAAGAGCCACCGGTAGGTCAAGCTTCGCACATTTCAACTCCCATTAAAGCAGAGTGTGGTTGTTTCCAAACTGCACTTACTGCTTTCAAATCCTAGTTTAGAGCAAGGGCTCAGAGGTCTCTCAGTAGAGAGGACCTTCTCCTGCACCTAATAAAAATTCCCCATCTGCCTCACGGCTCTGATCCCAAATAAGGGCAAATGGAAAGACAGGCACAGTCCTTGCCTTTAACGTGATCAGTATAATGGCCAAAAACCAGCATGTATTTAATAAATGCAATGTAGATTGTTTTATTTGACCTTCTGTTCACAAAATAATTTTATTATATGTATGAAAGCAGCATACAGGCAATAAAATTATGAAAACATTCACAATACATAAATACACAGACCTGATGCAGGATGTATATAGTTCATTAGACTTTAAATTTTTTTCCTCTCAGTTCTCTTTTCCTGACAACACATTTTTTTAATATATGTTACTAAAAAGTTGCTCCAAAGGGTATTCTCTCCCATTCAGAAAACAAATAGCTTTCTTTGAATTCTGCTGAATATTAACACCCAATGGTCCTGTTGCTAACGTTCACTGATAGCTTTTGGCATTACAAAGGGAAAGCAGCAGGGAAGGACAATGGAAAAGTAGCAGGTTTTCTGAATTAAAACATTGGCAACTTTTTTGGAGCTCACAGGATGTTTTTGAGGTGGGGGCTGCAGTTCCATCCATATTTAGAAATGTCTTAATCCAGAATGGGTATGAGGCACTATTCCGTATCGAATGGACTATCGACATGGTAATTACTAAAATGTAATGTCCTCCTGGTTTCCAAAGTAAAGCACTAGGTACCTCACTTTTTAATTCTGACCGTGATACAGCAGCAGACAGACAGCATGACCCTGGCAGTACTGCAGTAATACAGATGATAACGAGGTCTGGCATGTTTACTACCATTATAACCAATTGTGTTTGTTCAGAAAAGATATCCAAGACTTGAAATAAGAAAAAAGTCTGAGAAAGCCATTTATCTTACATAAATACAAAACATTATATACTAAGAATTGTTATTTAAGAAGCTTTCCTCCTCAAATTGGATTCTTCTTAAGGTTGTAGTCATATTTAAGGTATTTACAGATCCACAAACTTGACATTCTAGCAAAGTCTTTGTAACATGAAACTTTTTAAAAATAAATAGCAGCAATTTCTTTTATTTCTATAAGGGAAGAGAATTCACAACTCAGTCAACACTGATCCTATCTTTTGAAAGAAATCACACTTTAAAAAAAAATCTCACAAAGAAAACTAACTCCACACAGCATCAGTTTTGATGATTTCTTCATTTCTTACTGAGCTTCTTAACATTCCTTCATTCCCCTCATTAGCTCTCCAATAAAGTGCTGACTGGTTGACTGATCAAAATGCTGTTATGACACTCCAAAAATATCCCATTATTTAGACATCTTAAATAACATAAATAAAGCTAAATCTGTTATAACATATGAAAAATATCAATTTAAAACAATAAATAAATAAAACCAGATCAACCAGTATCTCCCAAAGCTTTAAAAATAACCGTTCTCATTATAAGGCTCAATTATTTGTCAGAAATAATTTTAAGAAGGCATGTACCTACCTTTACAATCCCTCAGTCTTTAATTAGGACCTGTTAACACCCACTAGCACAAGACACAGCAATCTTTTAACTTCTAGTAAACATTAGTCTTTAAATACTTAACATTTATCTTTTGTCTCATTTTAAGCTAGGAATTGGTTTCTCTGTATAGAGAAGCAGCAATGTTTTCTTTGCCACTGCACTGTATCTAAATTTGTATATTTTCCTCAGTGTGAACAGTACAGTTTAATATCTTTTTTTAAACCAATTTTCTGTATCTTTTTCTGTTTATTGTTTCAAATGTTAAATTTGCTCTGAATGCCAGGAAGATTAATTATGGGCTTAGTGTAAATGTGTATTTCTCCCTAGAGATTAGTTTTTACAAAAAAATCCTGTAAATCTTTTTTAAAAAAAATAATTATTACAATGGATACTATTAGGTCTTGCTGGGTAAACCTTACTGCTCAGGTTTTATGCTGCCCATTTTGTGTAATGGGATTTATCTTTTCCAAAGAAACATCAGTTTCATAATCCAAGATACCCGACAGTGCTGGAGACATTTTCTCCAAGGTCTTAGACAGTTCACCCTCTTCTTCCTTTTTGAGAGGTTCTTCTTCCGGACAGATAATTGCATGTGGAATCAGATAAACCAGATTAGACTCTTTGGGGCTGGACCCTTTGGGCTCATGTTGGCTCGAAAAAACAACCGCTCCATTATTGTTAATACTAACAGTCTCTATAGCATTGCCAGACATAGGGCAGAGCCTGTAGCATCCTAGCAGGGTTGAAAATGCCTTGCGGAAATCAGCGTTGAAGGCATAAATAATGGGGTTGAGGGAAGAATTAGCCCATCCAAACCAAATAAAAACATCAAAGGTGGTGGAATTAATGCAGAAAGCTTCTGCTCCCTTGGACGGTTGGGTAGGCTCGCAGAAGGGAATCATGCAGTTCAATACAAAAAATGGCAACCAGCAGCACACAAACACACCCATGATCACCGACAAAGTCTTTAAAACCTTCGTTTCCCTCTTGAAGGACATTTTGAAGTTGCTCTCTGGTTGCTGGCAGTCCATACTGCTTCTGTTGCCACTCGTGTTCTGGCAGTTCTTGGCATGCACTGCTGCTCTCTCCAAAGCTGAGATGCGTCGTATTTGCTTCTGAGCAATCCGGTATATCCTCGTGTACGTTACTATCATGATGGCCACAGGTATATAGAAGCTAATTAGAGAAGAGGAGATGGCATACATCCTGTTTAGGCTTGAGTCACAGTTGTCCATGCTTACACCTTGTAAGCTGGCATTTAGGTCCAAAAAGCTTGTGGTTGTAGCTTTATGCCAGTTCAGCTGCACAGGGATGAAGGATATCAACACGGACAAAGTCCACGCCACACTGATCATGATGAAGGCTGCTTTGGGGGTCATTTTCCTCTCATACCTAAATGGGCTGGAGATGGCCCAGTATCTGTCCACACTAATGACACAGAGATTTAAGATGGAGGCTGTTGAGCACATAATATCAAAGGCCACCCAGATGTTGCAAAATGAACCAAAAGGCCAGAAACCAGCGATCTCAGCCACAGCTTTCCAAGGCATGACCAAAACCGCCACTAAGAGATCTGACACAGCCAAGGAGATGACAAAGAAGTTGGTCACCTTGGACCTGAGGTGGCGAAATCTAATGACAGCTGCACAGACCAGCGTGTTTCCCAGCAGCGTGGAGAGGATCAGCAGCGAGAGGAAGCAGCCTGTGAGGATCCGAAAGGAAGAGTCCCTTTCCACCAGCAACCCTTCCCCGTCCATAGTGGTGTCGTTCCAAGTCATAGTTTCTCCTGAGGGAAAATCATATCATGATTTTCATGACGACATCAGCCCCTTTCCTTGCAGAGATCAGAGACATCAGACGTCCATTAATTACTCATCACCAAACGGACCAAAGGTCCTTTCTTACAGTCCCTTCGCCCCCAGATGGATTTCACCCACTTTGAATCATCCTGAACAACACTGAAAGCTCTAAGAGCAGGAACTGAAAATACACAAATACAGTCCACCCTACAGATGTTTTTTTTAAGCAATCCCTTCAGAAACACACTGCACCACCCCAGCATGAAGTAGCCTAATCCAGACAGCTCACCTGCAAATATTCTGCTGCTGTCCTCTGCAAATACACCCCACAGACAGGAAAGCAATCACTTTTCCATGCTTGCATACATTCCCACTTAAATAGGCTATTGATCGAGTGTTTCCAGCGTCCATTGCACTAGCCCTTCATATTTACTGAAGCGTACTACACGAGGTGCTTTTTCTCTAGTTTCCTAAATGTCTCTCTGATGAAACGCTCCTTCCTTCCTCCTCGGTACACTCCTGTTACAAAATGCATCAATTCTCTCTTTCTGGGCAGCGTCAGAAAACAAATCTTCACTTTGTTTCAAACTGTTTTACACTCAAATAAACACACAGTAAGTGTGTTTTAAAGGTTTTCAATAAGAAGTAGCTCAGGTTATTTAGTTTTATTTAAATGAGAAATCTGGCTCCTACCTTTCACCTCTGATTCTCTGTTTGCTCTGCGATGCAGGGCCGTCTCTCCTCCTCTTTTAGTTTTGGAATTGCATAGCAAATCTTAAATACAAAACCAACAGAGAAACACTGCATTGCATCAGGTGTGTGTGTGTGTTTTTCCCTGAAAGTGCACATTGGCAGGGGAGAAGTAAAAACAGTAGCCGGAAGAGTTTGACCATCAGGAGTTAGTTTTCAAGGAAGCAGAAGGTCTGTGCTGTCAGACGGTGCGCGATGGACCCCGTTGGCATGTGCCCAGTTACCTCCATCCCACGGGCCCTGCTGATCACTCCGCAAACTTTGTTGGCCAGATCAGTTCCAGTCGCACTTTGTACATCCCGTCGAAGCGGCACATCAGGGCAAGTCATCCCAGGCAAAAGGCACGGTATTCCCAACACTGGCAAGAGCCGAGTAGCAGTTCTTTCTTCTATCGTTCACTGGAAGGAGAAGGAAGGGCGAGAGGAGGAGAAGGACCTGAATGCCCTCCCCTCGGCCACGCCGGCGGTGCCCGCTGCGGGTTCCTCTTCCAGCGAGGACAAGTCGCTTCAACACTGCGCTGCCAGGCTACAGCTCTCCATAACTACCCCAGAATAATCCCACCTCCTGCTCAGCGGGGCTGCGCTCCAGGGATCGGGTCCAGCTTTTATCATGCTTTTTCCCCCTCTCAGAAAAGCGCAGGCGGAGGCAGCTCCTCACGCTTTCCCGCAGCCTGCCCCGGGCCGCGCATCCCCGGTGCCGGCGGGTCCCGGCGGCGAAGCCTTTCTTCTGCCCGGGGCAGGGCTCGGCAGCATCTCCCCTCCAGGAAAGGTCTGTCTGTTTCTCGTCTCCTTCCTAACGGATTAAGACAAGGGAAAGATAGGCATGGAAACAGGCAGCGTGCAAAAAGCAACCCCCCTTCTCCTCCTCTAACATCTTCGGTCGGGCGCAGCTTCTTCTGGGCAACCTCTCCCCGGTTTTTCTGCCTTCCTGGGGAATAGCGTCCCGGCCAGGCAGGCAACCGAGGCGAGAGGCAAAGCGGAGCGGCTGTCCTGGAGTTTAGCGCAAACGGGATTACTTTGCCCCGTCCTGAGCTCCGGGACGCCCGGGGTGCTGCGTGATGACTCGGCGCTGCCAGCCGCTGAGTTCAATTAATTGACGCGGAAAGTAAGTACCGGCACCTAACTTCGGGCTGGGCGATGCTCAGGAGGCGGGCTGCAGGCCGAGGCACTCGCGGCTTCCGCGGCCCCGGGGGCACGCTCGAGAAGGGCGGGGGGGCGGACGGGACCCCCTCCCGGCACGGCGGGGAAGGGCGGCAGCGCGGCGGTACTCACGGGCACAGGGCGGGCCGGGCTGGCGGCGGGCTGCGGCCGGGGCAAGGCAGCGCTCCGATCCGCTCCTCTCCTCTCCGCGCCGCCTCGCTCCGCTCCCGGCGCAGCCGCGGCCACCGGGCTCCCTCTNGGAGGCGGCCGCCAGCCCCGGGCGCAAGGCAGCCCCGAGGGGCAGGGCTGTGCCAGGGAGCTCCGCGCCCCCCTCTGTCCCGGCCCGGACCTGCCGCTAGACAAGCCCCAGGTTCGTAACACGGGCGGAGGGCATCGTTACCCCGGCGGGGAGGGAAGCAGGGGGAAAGCCAAAGCCCAGGTTCCCGGAGTGTGTGGCTGCCTGAGGACCCGCATCCTGGCTAACTTGGTCGAGATCAGGCGAGGGCACAGCGGAGGAACAGCTGGCTCTGGCTCCTCGGACCCGCCAGAGCCTCGGAGCGGGCACCCCCGGTGGCAGAGGCAGCTGGTTCCGTGTCTGCAGAGAAAACCCAGAGCCATGAACTGCTGTCCTGGCGCACAAAAATCTCTGTTTTATTTTCTCCTTTGCAAAAATCATTCCCTTTCGTAAATAAGCACCAAAAACAGAGCAGTTATGTATCAAACCCCTTCTTCCACCAAAAGGAATTTTTCTTTCTTACCTTAGCCCCAATAGGCAACGAAAGATGAACATGCTGATTTGCAAGTTGCTAACTTTGTATAGGAATCTCACTCAAAAGAAAAAAAAATAGTAAAAATCAGAAAATGAAGATAAAAGGCATCACGGGGAGGTTAAAGACCTCCTGAAACAAATAGACTCACTAAGCTGTCAAGATAAACTTTGTGGAGTTCATCATTAGTGAAGTTGCTTTTATGCCATCTATAATTTTTCATAATGTCAGTTAAAGCAGATAGAGTGCTAAGCTAACCTTGACTAACTAAACCACTTGTTTTCTCTTCCCCCCTCTCTTTCCCTTTTTTTTTTTTCCTTTTAATTGCTTCTCTGTAAGTTCTCATTCCCCCCTTCTTATTATCCTGTCCTTTAATCATCATTCATCCTCAGAGGAGGGTGAAAATAGACAAGAAAATGAATCCTGTGCTGTTTGGTAATAGAGATCTCTAATGAAACAGTGAGTTTTCTATTTTCAAGATTTTTTTTTTTCTTTTTTCTCCTGTTCTTCTTGAAGTACAGCACAGGTGAGGTTTACTGCCTGATACTTGTCTTCTCAAAATGTAGCACACTCTTGTTGTTCAGCAGAAACCTCTGGCTGAAGGGAACTTTGCCCACATAAGGAATCACTGAGCACATTTGACTTTATTTGTAACAACTTCCAGAGGCTCCCCCAAAATGGCTTTCTACCATAGCCATCCTGGATTATTCCAGGAGAAATCACAACTCCAGAGAACACAAATAGCACAGTTTTAAAGGCATACTGGAGAGAAATGCTGAGCTACGATGCTGCAGGGAAGAGAGCAGCCTGCTCTCAATCATCTGCTTATTAGCTCTTTTCAGTTCTTTAGGGAGTAGCCTTTCCTGGGGAAGAGGCTGAAGCCACCTTGGGAAGACCCTAATGCTCTTCATATGGGTGAGGGTTTAAAACTGTCATTTGAATCAATCTGAATTTAAAGTCACTTAGCTTCCTACTCACAGCTGCCTGGTCCATGTTTGTTTGGCCATTCAAGTGGCTGTTTCAGAAGCCAGAGCCCCCCTCCTGTCTCATCTCTAAGTTTGACTGACCAGTTCAGGGATAAGCATGAGGTCTGTCTCAGCTGAGACTAAACTAGTAGAACAAAGCCCCTTCAGCAGCTACAAAGGATTCAAACACCAGCATTTCACGCAGAGCACCCTGCTGCACTCATTTGTCACTTCAGCTAATTTGTAAGCTTTCAAAATTTTCATGACTTAATAGTCATACCCAGGTGAGGAACAAAAGTGAAATGCATTAAACCCCTGTTATTTTAGGTGAGATTAGGCAGCCAACTGACATGACTCTGGGAGCCAGTTACGCAAAGTACAGGGTGAATTTTTCTTTTGCTGCTCTCCAGCTAAGCTGCCTCCAGCCAGCACAAAAAGAATCAGCTCCTGTCCAGGTTGGGGCTTGCCTAAGACTGCCAGCAACAGGACGACAGTGCAGGTGTTTCTTGGAGATGCAGAAACAAGCACACAGCTTGTTTTCATTCTCCCTGGGTACCCACATAAAACAGCTGCTTAATTTTATTTAATGCTTTTCAATCACTGCTAACTGATGCTGGAATCAAAACATTGCCCAGCAAAGGAAAGCTTTTGTGTCTCTATCACCACCCTGCGAGGCACCTGCTCCTCCCAGAAGACTGGTTGGAGAAAATTCTGTTTGGTCCATATGAAGATTTAAAAATATAAATACTGAGTAGCACCTTGATCCAAGTTATTTTAATCTAAACAGTAATTAGTTATTGGGAGACCAGGTCAAAGTTGAACAAAGTTCAGATCTTGTATTCAGAGATAAATATGCTTTAATCTACAAACTAGCACTCATACTGGAGAGCTGGAGAAAGGCATTTTAATTTACAAAATAATATTACAGTACAAATTGTACTCACGTCACTCTTAAGATTAATTTTTGAGTCTGTATGCATAGGATTTATTAAATATGAAATCAGCTGAGGCATGTTAGCAGAAATAATGTCTAAAAGAGCTGTCAGGTTTCCAAATAACTGGTTATACTAATAAGCCAAGGTAACTTTAGCCTCAGTGTAACCTTCTCAGAAAAATCAAGAGTTCCTAGAAATTGAACTACAACTATGAACTCTCTTAAAAAATCAGTGAAGTACACTGGTTAAATTGGTATTATCATGTTGGGCATTCAACAGGGAAAAACGCAGTAGTGAGTACAAAAGCACAAAGCAAAGAGTAGCAGCAGAAAAAAACATAACTTTGCTGCTAAAAAAAAGATCTCCAAGGGTCTCACGCTCATTCTTGAATGATGAAGATCCACTAGCAGGGAAAAAGGATCAGTGAGAGAAATGATTTCTAGTCCCCAAACACTGACAACAAGTGGTGTGAATATTCAGATTTAAGTGTGGGTGCTTTTTTTTTTTGACCACAGATTATAGGTATGTCCAGCTGCAGCTGGACCTTAGAGTCTGGGGGATTTAGTAGGATTGATCTCAAAAAAGCACATCAGTGCCCTTGTGAATGTTGACTTGAACTATTTCCAATGGCAACCAAGTGCACAAAGCATGTCTGGGTATCAGGTCACTGGTGAAGTATGTGCAGAAGTCTGGACACTGACAGAGAAAACGAAAATGAAAACTTCCCAAACAGAAACACTATGTATGAAAGGCTGGATTTAAACGCCTCATTCAGGCAGTGCCAGAGCTGGACATAAAAGGGTAATGCAAGAAGGATACAAATGGGAAGGATTTGTTGGGGAGTGCTGCTGGTTCCTGGGATGTGGAGCTCACGCACTGGCTGCAGGGTACTCAGGAGGCAGGCACTGCTTGTCCTCTGGCATCTCCCCTCCCCAGTACTCTGATGCTGGATAGCTGGAGCACAGCCCTGGTCCCAGCCAGGAGAGCCCATCACCATCCCCAGGCCCCAGGAGAGGTTGCCTGCACAAAGGAGTTCTTCTCTGCTGGAGATCAGGCAGCACACTCTCAAAAAGCAGCCTCATGTCTGCAGAGCTCTGCACACACAAGCTTTAGGAGTGGTGGAAAGCCATAATCTGGTTGTTTGTAAGGGAAAGGAGTGAGCAGCATTTCTTCCCATCCCCACTCTTCCTCAGAGCCTGTGCAGGCTCTGTTCCTCTTCCCTCCCCAGTGATCCCTCTCTACATTTGCAGTGCAAACCCAGAGCAAAGCTGTTTGGTTTCAGCTTGTAACCCCCAGATTTTACAACAAAATGGCTCTTTTTGGAGAGAAGGGGAAGGCAAGGAATAAAGAGAAATGTCAAATCTGTGGCCAGGGTTCCGAGCAGAAGCTGTCATCTAAACAGTCCCCAGCCTCCTGCCACACAGAAGCCAGGGGTAATTTAAGCTTGCTGCAATACTGCCAATAACTGTGTTATTTAATCAGCAGAGCTTATGCAGTGACTTTTTATGGGGTTTTTCCAGTTCCACCCACTCACTCCCACAGGACCAGAGAAAGAAAAGGTTTCCACAGTGAACACCTGGAGTGACCCATCTTCTCAACTTGCAGCTCAACCTGCTCCATCAAACCAAAGGCCATTACTGAATCTTAAAACACCCTGGAAATCACTCGGGCAGGGAAGCCTAAAATTTCCCCCCTTCTCTTTCTGGGATTTCCATCTGCGACAGATACGGGGTAGGAGAGGGATTACTGCCCTGCCAACACTTCCCTCCAGAGTGGGTAGCGAGCCAAACTGCAGAGGATGATGAGAATAAATTATAGCTAAGAGGAGAAGAGTGCTCTAAGGAAAGAAAAACGCTTCCTCCGACTGCCTCATCCCTGCAGCATGGCGGAACGGTGCCAGGAAATCCACAGCAAGCCAACAAGATCCTCTTTGAAAACCTAACCTAAATGAACAAATACAAAACATTTCGAACTGTCCAATCATTTCACTGACAAATGTAGACACATGATGTACTGCTGATGTACTCTAATCTATGTATATAAACCCCCCTACACAGCTGATTGCTGAGGACCTACTATATGAAATAGCACATAAACTGGTCAGTCAACACAAAAATACAGATTGGGCTATTGCCTCCCAATTTATGTTTTATTAGCATATGCATATGTTTTTTTAATACTGCATAGCCTGCATTTTTTTTGTTTCACTCCACACTGGACAGACATTTTAGGCCCTCAGAAGAATTGAAGTTGAATATATGAATCAAACAAAAAGTCACAGAAAAAATGACAGCACTTTTAATGTTAAAGTTGGCTTTGGCATATTAACTAGTATCTCAGAAATGAAATAAAGCCAGTGATACAGAATGATTCATTAGAATGAGATTAATCTGAGAAATAATTAATTCTGAGTGGATGGATAAAAAGAATACAAATAGATATGTTAGCAGCAAAACTCTTCACAGATGAGTGCGACAGTGATTTCTAGCAGCAGTGGATGAGACTGCAGATAATTCAATTTTCTTAGCAGATGGCTTGGTAGGTGGCACTCTCCCCTCCTAAACTAGTGTTACAGATTTACTCCTGAGCTGCCTCCAGCATAAAATGGATCTTTCCCCATATTCCAGCCCCTGATTGATGGATGGAGAACTGTTTAACTTCTACCAGCGGATTTTTGTGGTTTTCTGGTGCAGGATGTGTGACTATGAAGACTGGGCTTGGTACCTGCTGGAGCCCATTGCCTCTAAAGGTTAGTAGAGCAAGCAAGCACTAATTTGTATTATAGTGCACATCCAGTGTGGTCAGGCTCCACAGCACTACTATCGGCAGGCTACAAATCCTTAGATTAAATATAATTGAACTAATACTTACCAAAAAAATAGAAGCTGGTACTGGACAGAGCATCACTTCTTGCTCATAGCGAAGATCAACAGAAGCACTTTGCCCCTGTGCTGCAGGGAACTGCAGGAGCAGGCAGCTCTGCCAGGGGTGCCCAGCCAGGGCTCCCTGCAAGGGGGGCAGCCCCATGGTGCACAGCATATCCAGCTACAGTAGACAGGGTCAACCATCAGTCCAGCAGTGACCAGACCGCTCTAAATGTCCCAGTCCTGAATCAGGCAGTATTTTCCTCTCTGCAGCTCCCCAGACAACCCTGCTGCCATTGCATTGTTGCAGCTGTACCAACCCAGGGTCTCACTCACCTTCAGGTTCTGGGATTAAATTGTTCTTGAAGGCAAGATGCTGGTTGTCAAAAGTCCTTACCAAATCACATACTCTGGGCTTGATGGCAGTCAGAAATGTTCCACCAAGTTAAATAAAACACTAGAGTGATATTCCAAAGAAGAATCCACACCAAAGTCTAAGCTTTGGGCTGCTTCACTCCTCTTGTCATAACTTTCATTCGAACTTTTGGAAAACCCAGTGATTTGATTGGATTACCCCAAACTATGATATAATCCTAAATCCACTTTCACCCTAGTTTATCTGGATCTCATCAGGCTTCATCCCAGCAGCACAGGCAATGTCTTCCTCTCTGCAGCATGCTGTGATGCCTTTGGCTTTTCCCTCACCTATGTTGCAAAGAGTTGTTGTTGTGACAGTCTCTAACAGACAGTACTTTCCCAGGCTGGAAATGTTCCCTGAGTTTCATCATCCATTTGTTAAAATCCATCTCAAGGTCTGGGGCCTTCCAAGTCAGCAAGTTCCTGTTGCTCCCTTCCTGCAAAACTCAACTGCCCAGGGCTGGGCTTGGTGCACACCAGGGCTCAGCTCCATCCACACAGGCACTCTGTCTCTTCAGTCCATCAAACCAGTCCTCTCCATTTCAGAGAGATTAAAATTAGGGATGTCTTCCAGGTACAAATTACATTTCAGGAAAGGCTATGGGATCTGAGCCTATCTACTTGATGTTTTCATTTTTTACCTGCTCCATACAGGGGCTGATTTTCTCCTGCACTCTTCTCAGCATTGTTTTCTGAGAGCTTCCCCCAGGTTTCTAGGAATTACAGATGTACAGTTTGACCAGGATTTTTACACTGCTTTCTTGCATTTTTCTGCATCTTCTTAGGAATGTCACATGTCTTTCTAGGATTTTCTTAGTGATCTCTGGGAATGTCTCCTCCAGCTTTCCAGCAATTTCCACCTAGCTTCCAGGAAATTTCGTATTTCTTTCTAGGAAACCTTCCCATACTTGTTTTCCAAGTATTTCTTTCACCTTACTAGGAATTTACATTTGCTTTCAAGAAATCCCTAATTCTCTTCTAGAACTTTTCATGATGCTTGCTAGTAATTGCGTACTATTTATAGGAATTCCTTTCTGCTTTCCAGGAGTTCCCTTCTGCTCTTCAGAAATTTCACACAGCTTTCTAGGAATGGTGCATTTCTTTCTAGGATTCTTCTATTGCTTTATAGCAATCCCTCCTTACTTCAGAAGAAATTCCCTCCAGCTTTCTAGGAATTCAATTCTGCCTTCTAAGAAGTTCTCATAATTTTCCAGGACTTTCCTATAGTTTTCTAGACATTTTCCATACCTTTCTAGGAATTTCCTGCTGCTACGAAGTCCCCACTGCTCTCTAGGCATTTCTATCAGCTTTCCAGGTATCTCTATCACACTGTGGCATGGTGTCAAGTGTTGTTTGATGCTCTTTGTGCTGTGGCATGCTATCTCATGTTGTGGTATGTTGTATGCTATTCCAGGTTGTTCTGTGATGTCTTGTTTTGGCATATGTTGTGCTGCCATGTCTTGTTCTCACCTGTTTGCTCATGTTGCTCCATGCCTTCCCATGTTACAGTGGCATGCTTGTGTGTCATCTGCTTCTGTGTCTTGTCAGAGGTTATCAGGTGCAATCCGATGCTGCTGCAGGAATAAACATTTGAAAGTGCGTATTTTTAATTCCTGTTTTCAAAAGCCACTGGAGAGACTCAGAAGGTGAAAGTAATAGGAGTCAGTGATATCTGGTCCCTAGAGGATGATGAAAAAATTTTGTCAGGCCTGGTTGAAGCGGTTGTGAGATCCTGTGGCTGTTTCCTGTGCCCTACACCTCCTCTTGTGCCCATACTACATCTATAGCTGCAGATTGACAGCCCAGAGCAGTCTGCCTAGCCCAGTGTCTTGTTGCCAACAGCAGCTGGCACAGATGCTTCAGGGCATGAACAATCCCACAAGAGACATTTATAAAATAGCCACATCATAGAGGAAATGGCTTCCTAATCCCCTTGGAAGGCTGATTTATCCCCTTAAACATAGCTTCATGTCCCTTCTAAATGCAGATTGTCTTTTTGTGTTCATTCCGTTCCAGAATTATCTCATATAACTATGCATCTAGATAAATAGGAAAATTGGGTATGCATCAATTTAGCTTGGCACAGTAGAGCATGAGTAACCTAAAATTGGGTTCAAGTATTGCAGATGGAACCAAAACCTTAACTGATTTTAGAAGTAATCCTCTGTTAGCTTATAAAAGGGTTCACTACAATTTCTATGTCAAAAAGTGTAGTGTTACTTGTCAGCTTGACCAAATTTCCCTAGATAATAATTTATTAGTTATCAGCTAAGACTGGAAAAACAGAGTGGTGTTTTTTGATATACCGACACAGACTTGCAGAAATCCCTAGCTCTTTTACAGAATCAATCTTTGAACTTATGGACACTCCTCAGACTGTACTGACATCTCTTCCAGTCTAGGGTTTGGATTTTCTACATAAAATTAATGTACAGTAAGTCAGTAGAGCATAGGAAATGCTGTATATATATGATTCACCTGGCTCAGTATTCTGCTCCTGATAGCAAAACCCAGCACAAAGCCTTCACAGGCGCCTCCCATCGAGTACTAATGAATAGTTCCCAGAAATGTTGCTGGTTTCTTCTGGCACACCCCTGAAAACAGCCAGCTTGGTGCCAAGGCCAGTTCCTAACACTATCAGCCAGAGCCAGCAGCTGAATTCAGCCCAGTTCAGGGCCATGACCACACGTCATTTCCCACCTGCTCTATAACTACCTTTTCTGGAACAGAAAAGTCTTGACATATCCCACGCTTGCCTTTACTCTCCTTGACTGTGCTGTTTGTGATCCAGGGTTGCGGAAAACTCGGTCCTGCAGTGCCACTTACTGGACATTTATATTAATAAAAGCAACATGCAGCAGCTCCTCATTTTCCTCAGTTGATTCCCAGTGCCAATTTGAAATGGTAAAAAACATAAAAGCATTCATGTCCAATGTAAATATTATGAATACAGGAAAGCCTGAGGAAGGCAAATACAGTAAAGCTCATTTCTTAGATGAGACAGTAATTGTAGAGGAACAGAAATCCTCCTTTTCCATAGGGAAGAATTTGCCCTGTAATAGTCTGGGAATTCTTCCAGGTGGAAATGAGCAGATGGTTAAATTCATCCCTAGTTGAACAAATGCAAAGGACTGAATGTACATCAGGAGGTTTGCAGGAGTCTTATTAATATATCCCTTGTTAGTCATTGCTACTGAAAGGAATGCTTCAACAAGAGCTGAGGTGGGGCTTGATTAATCCAGTCGTAGTCTCTAGGCACATGCTTTCTGTATGTACCATTAATACTTGCTCTGTAATTTAACCATCAGGATACTACACTCTGCAAGAACCTGTAAGAAAACACACGCTTGAGCTTACAAATGGGGCACAGACCAAGCTACATGGATTGATCCCATGGGACTGTCTGTGTAGGAGTCTTTTGGGGAACTTTCAAAGAACAAATTCACAATATTCAGCTGCAGATCAAAATGTTCAACACCACATTCTAGAGTCTGTCCCTCCTGATCCTCCAAGGCAGAGAGCTGGCTGCAGACAACGGCAGCCCCTCCAGCCCACCCACCCGACCTTCCTGCTCAAGGAGGGCACTGACAGGATCAGTACCACCAGGGTTCACCTGAGAACAGAAGCAGGATCAGGCCAAAACACACATGTGGATCTAGGAGCTGGCACATCCTCCTGGATTCTGCATTTTTTAATACAGCTGAAAACATTTTCATGTTAAAATTAGCACAGATGAGGAAATACATGTTGCCAGAGGTTAGATATTCTTTGTGACTATCCACATCACCCTTTTGCTTTCCAGTTTCGTGGCTCATGAGCAATTGGTTGGTCAGAGCCATCTCAAGACTTTTCAGGATTCACGGCAAAAAATCAGATTTGTTTCTCAGCATTGGGAGAAATGACTAGTCTAGTGAAAGAAGTTACGTAGCTGTTTGAAACCATCTGCACTGAGTAGAGAGCAAATGATTAACTTGAGGAGTGAATGTAGCTTTCCATGTAGCAACTCAGAGAAATAATTTAGGTATTAATATATCTTCATTAAAAAGTTTGCAAGCAAAGTTACTATTGTGATGTGCAGAAAAAAAACATGTATGGTTTAAAAGCAGATTAACAAGTTAGTATTTTTGGCGTATAAGAAAATTATTACAGGCAGAAGACATCAGTCCTCAGAATGTAAACCATACACCACAGTACCAGTTATACCCTGCCTGTACACAATGTCCAGCTGTGTCCATTATATGAATGAGATGTCTTTCCTGTTCAGTCATTGCAATGTTTTTAGCAACAGAGTTAAGACCAGATAGCATAAAAAATGTATTCAGTTGGATCTTTCATGGACACTGGGATCTGCCTAACAAGATTAAAAAGAACTCAAGGCACTAGTAGTAAAATACATAAATTGTGAACAAATATTGTTGTGCAAGAAAAATGCAGTATAAGGCCATCATTGCCAGTTTTTACTCCTTCATGATGGAATCTCACCTGGTATATTTGCACCTGCAACTGTCATATACGTATCTGTAAGACCTTACATTGTAGAGCCACAAAGGAAACAGAAAGGTGGACATCTGAGATTTGATGTGCCTGTGCCAGAATGAATGTTGAATCTTAATTTTTCATTGAAAATCATAAACTAAGTGGGCTAGTTAGAAGCTGAAACAAACACCAGCCTACATTATTATTTTACCAAAAAAAATTTTGGTAAAAATTGATTTTACCAAATCCAATATTTCACAGAAGTTGAGTTTTAACATTAAAGATTTCACCAGTATATCTCCACAAACTTTTAACAACTGGGGAGAATTCTGGCTTTTTAATATAAACTTCCTATTTAGCATCCTGCAACAAGCAGTGACAGGAAAGTCAGAGTTTGCCAGCCCAGCATTCTAAGTGTTTAAGGGTTGGATTGCTCTGCATGCACCGCTACCACCCTTTCAGGGATGAGACCTGTGGACGGAGCAGCGTTGTTACAAAGAGAATTTTAACAGAAGACCTTAGAGGAGCTGTGCCAGGTTACAGCTGTTAATTGCAATTGGCCTCTGTGTGTTAGCCTATTTATTGTAATCCACAAAAGAGGTAAACTAGCGCTGTTTGCAGGCTGTAAATGGGGTGCAGTGCCACTGTGTCTGAGCACATTTTCCCTCATTCCCAGAAGACTCAGCATCAGTTACGGGATAAGACCAGCTCATGTGTTGCTGACGTGTAAGACTATCACACTTAATGTGCCAATTCTTGAAATGTACGTTAGGAATCTAATTTGTGCATCTATCACCATATTCATTAGGAATCTGGGCTGGAGAAAGAATAGAAACAGTGTAATGGAGTATCCCTACTACTTTCGTTAGATCTCAAATACTTGCACACCTATCAGAGAAGCATTGGATAAAATGTGGATTGACCATAAAAAAGAAATGCTCTGAAATCCATTTTCAGCCTTCTGACAAAATCAAGGACCCATTTCGCTTATTTTACATTTCTAAGGCACCATACACGAGGAAGTTCTCACCTGCTGGAATGGATTTCATAGGAATGCATTGCTTTATTATTTTTTATTCTACTTTAGGATTAGGACCTAAGAGTAAATTAACTTTCTAAGGGTTCTTTCACTGTGGTTTCCCGCGAACATTTCCCCACCGCTGGTTGTTTTCTGCAGTATGTATTAAAGTTGGGATGATGGAACTGAGAGAGGCGGCAGAAACCCACCCCTGCTGTCCCAGCCGTGTGCCGCCGGCTGCTCCTGCAGCTGCTCGTCCTGCTGGCTGATGGCTCCAGCCCCAGCATCACTAGGGGCGGCCACTGACACCCCTGCTCGTTCTGCTGACAGCTTTTCCTTCATTAATTAGAAGTAATTTCAGGGCCTGAGCTGCCTCCATAATGTGAAGGGCGTTCGGTGAAGGCATCGCCGCTCCCACAGCCGCCCTGCCCCGGCAGCCCGGATTCCGCGGGGCTGCCGGATCACCCCGGGCGTTCTTCGGAACTCCAGGATTGCGGCTGGAGAGCGGTGGAAGCGAAACGATCGTCCCCGGGCCGGTTCCAGCTCGCCCACTGCCCCCGGCTGCCCGCCCGCCCGGCCCTGCCCCGCCGGGGCGGAGCAAACGGAGCGAGGCGGCCCAACCGCCACCCTCGGCCCCTCGCCGGCGGCGCCGAGCGAGCCTCTTCCGGGCAGTGGGGCGAGGGGCGGCGTGGAGCCGGTAGTCGCGGTGAGTACCGGGGACCGGGTAGCGGCGTCCCTTCGGCTTGGGGTGCCCGTGGGGCTGGGCCGTGGGCTGAGGAGCCGGCAGAGGAGCCATCGCCGGGGTCACCCCCAGAGCCGTACCCTTGCCCATTGCAGGGGCCCAGCCCCGTGTCACCACTGTCCTTCCCACAGGGTCCCAGTCCCGTGTCACTCCTGTCCCCTCCGCAGCGTCCCAGCTCCGTATGTCCCCCCCATCCCCTCTGTGGGAGCAATGGTGTCCCGGCAGGTCACCCCTTTCCTGGGGAGATGCTGCTGGAACACCCGCAGTGCCAGGCAGCAGGCTGAGGGCTGCCACAGCCCCCCCTTCCCCTGCCCCGCACACATAACAGCTCCCCGCTCCCCCACCCGCTCCCCAGTGTGGCCCTGAGCAGGAGCTGTCCCCCAGCGTGGGCCGTGTCCCAGGGCGGTGCGTGGCAGCCACACGGGTCCCGGGCCTGCGGGAGCCCAGCCTCCTGCTGCGGGATAGTCCTTTACGGGGGAGGAACCCACTGAAGAACTTGGAGGTTAGACACCTGGTAGCCAGGGCCAGGGATTTTAATTATGGGTACTGATATTTTTTTTTTTAATTTAGTGAATTATAAATAACTTATTGTGGTTATAATGGGAGAGTGGGGGGGATGGAGACTGCCCTTGTACCAATGTGCAATTAAAAAAATCGTCTATATGAATCCTGTCAGAAAAAGATACATGACACAGTGAAAAACTACAGAAGAGGGCCATGAACGTGCCTGGGTAGAGCCAGATAATCCTACTTCAGTTTACTGGGGAGGGATGTTAAAAATAAGGAGCAGAGGCAACCTTGCAGCAATCAGGGCTGAAATAAAATAAGAGCTTGCACTAACCCTTTTTTAGCAAAGAATCTTTCCATGATGAAGAGACAAAGTGAACATTGATGTGTCTCTCCTCATGCAATGGCAAAAGAGGTGGCAAATCGAAAGCCAACACCGCTGAGGTGGCTGCAGCAACCTCTAACATCTGGAGTAGCTTTAATGCAGAATGATGAAATCTCTCGTCAAGTTACACGCCAAAGATGGCTGCTGTTTTGAGGAGAGAGCCCCAGCAGCAGGCTCTATCCATTTCACACAGACTGCTGCTTTTGTTGCTAGGCTACAAGTGGGACGTACATTTATAAGGAAAAAAAAAAAAGTATCTTGTAGTGTTGCCATGATTTGCCTTCTCCAACATTTGATTTGTTTTTATGATTGCAGTAGGAAAAATC
The DNA here is from genome assembly GCA_013401335.1 of Brachypteracias leptosomus. NCBI lineage: Eukaryota > Metazoa > Chordata > Aves > Coraciiformes > Brachypteraciidae > Brachypteracias > Brachypteracias leptosomus. The sequence goes on from VYZX01018422.1 coordinate 144,776, forward strand.
ATAGTGCAGACAAAGATTTTGTTCCTTGTGGTTTAAACAGATATTTAGTGGTGGAAGCTGCTTTGGGAAAGGAGAACTTGGCAAGTGGCTTTGTTAACATTTGGTGTAAGTACATTGCATCACACTTCTCCCAGTCATCAGCTGTGCTGCTTCTTTCAAACTGTGGTAGCAAATGTAGTGCAAATAGTAGAATACCGTTGCTTAATGATCCTGATAAGTCTAATATGTGCTCTTTTGCCATCATGCCAAAATGCTTTCTTCCCCTGAAAATCTATTAGTGCTTCTTATTTGATCTAATTATACTACCATGATTGACATCCCTGGAGAACGCATTGTGTTCTTTCCTTTGCCAGAGCAATTAAAATATGGGTAGTAGCTGGGTTTGCTTTTCTGCTGTTGCTTTGCCAAGGTGTGGTAGTTTTAAAGTAGAATAGGTCACCTTTTCCTGATCAGAGGGTAGTTAATTTCCTGTCTTTTCTCCTGAACCAACAGAGCAGCTGTTGTGGTGAGCGTTGCTCATGGAAAAGAAAAATCTGCGTTTGTTCAGAAAAAGGAGCCCAAAAAAGGGCCAGCGTGTTACCTGGGGAATAAAGAGGCCTAACAGGATCTTGAAATATTTCTCTATCAAAGCAGCATGGGGAATGATTCAAAAGAACTCAGCTCTGCAAAAACAAATAAAGGGCTGTGGGTACTTTGGTTTATAAACATGTCAGAGGAAGAAAAGAAGCTGTTCTCCCCATTTTATAGCAGCAGGTACTTTTCTCAACCTCAAAATTTTCCAGCCTAAGTCTCTCATTTCCCAGAACAGGGCATTGACAGCTGGACATCAGGCTGGTAGGGGACTGCTTTGAAGGATGGAGATCTAGGGGCCTAAGTGTGTCAGACTTTTCTTTCTCTCTCCCAGGGAATCTGTACATGAAACGTTTTCAGCAGCATCTGGCTCTAACTTTTGAACTATTCCTATTCTTTAGGATTCTGGGAAGAAAGAAATACTGCTGTTACCTTATATTTTTACTGGGTTTTCAGAGAAAAGACTCACTCTGATTTTTCAAAGAAGGAACTCTTAACTGCCTCTAGGAGATTCTGTGAATCGTAATCTTACCTGAGCAGCTTTACATCCCCTGGAGTTACGGGTCTAAGTCCTGGTGAAGGGCACCATACACCTTTCAGCGTTTGTGTTTGCCAGGTTACTCACTTGCTCTCCTGTATGCAGACTGCTCTGGATTCTCTTTTAAGCTGGAGTACCCAGCATGTCCCATGCTTTGTAACAGAGGGTTGCAAGTTGCAGCTTGGGAGTTGGGCACCAAGAACTGAGATGTCACAATGTTCGTTATCACAATTATGTCTGCACAGCTTTTGGATGTAAACGCTCTTGAGACATCTCCCTCAGCTCTGTTTTTGCTGATGTCCTAAAATTAAATGGAAGAGAGGTGAAAGACTGCTCTTGTTAATAGAGCTCACTTCTGTAAGGGAAGTGCAGGAGACTATAGTCTGGACTCCAGCCCCCATAAAAGCAAAACGCAGCAGAAAATTCTGTACAGAGTGCAAAGCAGTACCCTGTCAGGTACCCAATCTAAGGATGTCTATCAAAGGATCCTCTCTCAGGAGAATTCAGGTCTTTGTATGTGTTGAGGAAAGCCTCCTTCTGGCATGTTTCTCAGGAGAGTTTCTCTCACAAATATTCTCTTTGAAAATATAGCACTTCTGGCAACCTAAGCTGTTTACATCTCAAGGAATGGACATTTTGCCATTAGGGATGCTTCTTAACTCAGAACAGTGACTCTAACTTTAAAAATGTGTGTTTAGATCAGGCATGGAGAATTGGGTTCACAGTAATACCATCAAGAAATTTCTTCTGTCGCTCTATTCCAAATTTTAGCTTAGATACTGGAAGAATTAATGACATGCCTGATGAAGTTACTTTATTATGAAGTGGATTTTTTCAAGTCTTGGGTGTCAATAACATAAGAAAATATAAATGGTTCCAAGGAAGGTTGCAAAGCAGCTTTTCATCATTTGTGCACTGCTGCATGAGTTTAAATTGCCCAGAACTTCCCAGATCATGTGCCCACCTGGATTATTCAGTCATGCAATAGGGTTTAAATAAATGATCAAACATCTGGGTTGTTCAAAACTGAGTGGTATGTTACTGTCCAAAGTAATTAGTCATTGCTACTCTTTTGGCTATTGCTTTGGTTTGAAAAGTGATTAATGACCTTCAATGTAATGTTTAAAACGTGAACTTTGAAAAGGAACAGCGGAGAGTTGAACTTCTGACAACTCCTGAATCTGCATTTTGTAGAATTGCTGCAACTGCTGTTGTTAACCTTTAAACAAGGTTTAAAGTCTTCTGTAATTGCTGGTTCTGTGGCAAATCTAAACGTAGCCTTTGTACTAAAACTGTTGATCAAACTTTGTGCTGATTTTAATGTAATTACTATTTAAGAGCGGCCACTCTCACTTATTCTTAAGCCCTCTTTTTCCATCCAGTTAATGTTAGTATTACACATTAGAACATGAAACGGTAGATGACTCCATCTGATCAGAGAGGGCAAGAAATTTGGATGCTTGATACTGGGGCTTCCAGCTTAGTTCAGTGTCGCTTTCTGATTGAAAGTGCAAAATGAAAAAGATAGTCAAATAATTAGTAATTTAAAATAAAGACTTTTGTAGAAAGTTATTACAAATATAGAGTTGAGGGTTTCTATTTAGATAAAGAAAGACCTTGGTTTCAGCTGTCAGTGCTTTTAAGTTTGTTTTTATTTTTTGATTACTGGGGCTGGGAGAGCGTTGGAGAGAGAGGTGGGGAGGCAGCAGCAGGGAGATGTGGAGACAGTGTGGTAGAAGAGAGGCCGGCAGTGAAATTTGCTTTAAAGCACTTGGGAAATGCAGACTCACCCAGCGGTGTCCTCTCTGATCTGCCATCTGTATCGCCTCATCTAATTGCCTCCGGTCTACAAAACCACGTCTTCAGCTCAACTTTTGGTGCCAAGTACACAGCAAGTCATGGCCATTTTTTTAGCTTGACAGTCATATGTTTATGAAAAACTTTATGAACTCACGATCACAGTTATGATTCTGAAAATATACCTTAGTACATAGGAGGAGCCGTGGTGTGAAACACACGGGTAATCAAACCTCTGTCAGTACTGGGGAGCTGTACAGTGCCAAAAAGTGTTGCTGGTCACAGGAACGTAGTCCCCTGTATTGCTGACTTGCTGGAGCACAGCATGGAGCAGTTTTGCCCGGGACAGCTGATGTTCACCCAGACAATCCGGCAGCACAAGAGAGGATTTAGCTGCTGTTCTCCATGGGCAGTCCGGATACAGCCACCCTAGTTTGGAAACTGAAAGGGTTTAACAGTGTGAATGTGCCAGAGAGCATAGTCTGTTCTTTACTACTGGTTTAATCTACTAGTGTGGACTGTTACCAGCCCCAGCGTTTGCAGGTACAAGTGGTTCTATTAAATAACCTTTCTAACTGATCTGTTGTTTGAAACACCAAAAATATGTATTATTTCCTTCCTTGATGCGTATTTTCCATGATAAATGTTAACTGCGTTATGATGTTGTCTTTTATCCTTTCCAGTACTGCTGATCCTCCTGTGTGAACATGACCTCAAAGTGACATTTCAATATGGATTATTACAGTAACTTATGTGTTTGCAAAATTAATGTTGTTTCCCAAACCCTCGGTTAAAGGAGCTGTTGGAGGAAGAGAGTTGTTTCAAGATCAGATTGGGTAATTCTGCTGCTCTCCTTTCCACCGTGAAATTTAACATGCTGTTCGAGCAAAGTTTTGTCCTATTTCACAGGTGGTCTCTGCTCTGCTGGTACTTGCTGAATAGCAACAGGTGTGGGAACAATAAATTCAGATGCTTATATACAGGCAGTTAAGTGTTTGGTAGTTGTTGAAATTTGCTTTCATTAGTTGACTGCAACAAAGCAAACATTTTTATCTTTGTTCTGAAGGATTTGTGCATTTAATTCCCAGTCCCTGTGCAAACTTTCTACTTATCTCAGGGTTCAGATGGATTTATTTTAATTTGATTTAACCCAAATGTCCTTTATTTTTTCTTTATACAATTCTATTATAGATATATGGGTAATAAGAACTTAAATCTTGGGCACACTTAATGTACACGGAGAATTATATCACTGAAGGTAGTAGAGTGATGCTATTGACAAAGTACTGTAGTTAAAATAATAATTAAATCTTAAATAGTTTTATTACAGTGCTTTTGTTATTGAATATTTGAATGGATTATGCAAAGAGCATCCCTCTAAAATTGTATTTGAAAATTAAGGTGACAGCTAGGTAAAATACTGTTTCAGCAACTTAAATTGAGGGCCTTGTACCTATCTTTTGCAGTTATACAGTCTCACTGTTGAAATAAAAAAAAAAAAAAATTAAAAAGCCATACAGCTTATGATGACTGCATGGCTGTTGGGTATTGATGAAACCATTTTTGTGCACGGTCTCCATTTTTAATTTATAGTTGGACGTTTTGTTTTATAAGAGGATCCCTCTGAAGTACAAAGGCATTTTATTGGCTGATGGTTTTGCTTTATGGGATTTATTTCCCTTTTCAGCATTTACCAATAGGGGCTGATAAGTCATGAGTAGCATCATACAATCTCTTTAATATAAGAGGCAGGGCATTTATTCTAAAAAGATTTTGCTGGAAAACTTGTAAGTTTTCAAGCTGGAAATTCACTGGTTCTCTTAGACAGGCACCATTGTAACAAATCTATGACTCAGAGTCCTGAGACTGGCAAACTCTCCAACCTTTTTTACTTCACTGCAGGTTTTATGTGTCTCCAAATTATATTATTCCAGTGTCTGAACTTTTCATACTCTCTTCTCTGTACGGCATCTGTTCCTTCTCTGTGGGCATCAGTGGTCTGTCCCTACTCACAGTCTTTATGATTTTTATTTTAAACTTATTTAGAACAGCGTTGTCCCTACATATATTCTTCAAGTGCAAGCCAATTACATCAGTTGCATTATTTAGAAAAAAAAGGTTTTGTGTACTTTAAATAGATGTCACCTAAAGTTTTAATCCCTTATTGCATGAGATCTAACCTTTTGCAGGGTGAACACCTGCCTGTCCCCTCCATCCTATGCAGGTGGAGGCTATATACTATCCTTTGTTAAGCTTTGTACTATTAAATTCAGTGTTTTCTGTCACTGTCTTTCTGGACAGACACAGCGATTTCAAGCATGTCTTTTGTGGTAGCACATGCCAAAGGTCCTCCATTAGTTTATGCTTTCTATTTTTCTGCTAGATTGCTTTTTGCTGTTGCAGCCCTGATAGTTTTTTGGTAGATTTACAAGGAGAAAGAGAGACCAAAGCACGTGCTGACATGCTTCTGCTATCTCAGTCCAACTAGCACGGGAAACAGCAGTGAGAAAGGCATGGAAACAGGAGTTTTACCTTGTGCTGACAACCAGAGTGGCTGTGTTGTCTTTGGGGTGCTGTTACTCTGATAGCGTGTGTTATAGCCACTCCAAGTGATCTCTTACCCCTGCTCTTAGATCAGTGTAGCTCTTTCCACCATCTTACCTGTTTTTTGCTACGACTGGGAGTTTTTCCAGTTTACAGCAAGTTAGGTCTCTCTTGCACCTATTTTTTGGTCTATAATGTAGACTTTCAATCTCATGACTCTGACAAGCTGAAATGTTTAAAATTAACTATACTTTATGTTTCTTGTTCATTGTCTTCCCCACAGGTTTAAGGCTAGGCTTCAAGATTTATGTTACATCTGACAGATCCTGAACTTAAGTAAAATGGTAGCTCAAGGTGGTCACTGGTTAGTCTGTTAAGGAGCATGGGAATGCAGACCTTTCTGTGCCCAGACCTTCTACTGTCCCAGTTCAACACATTAATCCAGGAGGCTGAGCTAGCCTCTTTTCTTTCTGCTGCATTAGTTTTCTACTAGGATAGTAAGTTATATCAACACACATAGTTCAAGGACCATCAGAGCAAACATAGAGCAGATCAAGTGGGGAGGGGATAAAGTTAGGATGTGAAAGTGGGATGTCTTCTATTTTATATAGATCCACCATCGCTGGAGTAGGCTAAATGAAATGGAGTGACACAATCCTGAACTGAACCATGAACCATCTGCAGTGAAGACAGATCCATATTGTTTAGATTTCTTATTACTAAAGGACTTGGTTTTATGGACAGAAGTATCATAAGTATATGAAAACAATTCACAGGCAACCCAGTAGTATGTATGCTAATCAGAGTGACAAGAAAGAAAAGAGCTTCTATTTATGTACTGCTTTATTAAGCATTCATTAGACAGCTTTAAACAGATTAACATAAGCTATCCTAAGCAGGTTCTAATCTTTCTTAATGAAACCGATAATTTAATTATAAAAATATTTAAGCTTTGACTTTCCTACAAATAATATACCAATGGGAAGGCATTCATAGAATGACTGACCAGCCCTAATGTACAGATTTTATTTTTTTTTAAATTGTTTTTTAGTGGAAAAGAATTTTTGAGTGAGTCCATCCTGCTTTCACAGGGTCCTGCTTTGCAAAACCAGCAGTTGCCATTTTAGACGAAAGGGTGGTCTGTTTTTTCACAATATATCACTGCTCACAGGAAGGTATCTTTAATGGTATAGTACTAAGAAAGGGAGAAGAAACTTAAGGAGCATCTCCTGTTTAGGTACTCTACATGAGAACTCAGTTTTCTCCAAATCTGTCCCAAATCTTTTTTCATTTCTATGATCTGTGTTCATTCTATGACATGCCCGGTGAGAAATGTATCACATGAAAATAATCCTGCTAATCCACAGGTATCTCCTCATTGTGGTGTTTTAAACTGGTTCATAACTGTGCAAGTGTTTACAGCAAACTGGAACGTGGAATAGAAAGACAAAAATATTCACCTGGAAAAGAGGGACAAATTCTCTGCTTCTTACCCAGCGCCTTTCCATCTCTCGTCGTTATCTTGTGAAATAGTAACTTGTGTCTTGCCTTATCAGCAGGACTTGGAGCACGGGTCAGGAGGTCCAGGTTCTGCAGTTGTTTGTGATTTTATGTGTGATCTTGAGCCAAGTTACGTTGTCTATTTCTTTACGTGTGTGTGAAGAAGGATGCTCCGTAACAGTCCTGAAAAGCTGGTAGCACCTCTAAATGTCTTTGGAATAAGCTGTAAAAAATAGTGTTAGATTTTACTGGTCTAATGTCAGTTATTTATAATTTTGACACAAATGACTTTATGCTTCAAGGTTAGCTTGGTAAATGATATATTGCTATGACACCTTATTTTCTTGAAGTTTGTAAGATTCCTTGTTTCACTGTAGGGAAATCCTGTCTCAGCATATAGCAAAGACCTTAATAAAAGCTGCTGTACAATAATGAACGTAACAGTGAGGGAAATGGGTGTGGAAGGAGGGGGAAAAGACAAGTTTTCCCTACTTTGCTATATTTATTAGCCTTAGAGTATCCTGGGAAGCTTTAGGATCTTCCCTAACTTGATAGTGAAACTTTAAGATCTGAGAGTAGTTGAATCATAACTATTTTTACTGTAACTATTTGAGTTAATAATATGAATATATTGAGTTAATATATGAACAGGCCTTTAGAACAGTATTTTTTTCCTTGAGGTCTCTTGTACCAAAGAAAAACTGAACACCACTGGGTAAATGATGTAGTGAGAGAGCAAGAAAGTGTATTCAGTAGGTTGGATCTCATAATATTAAATAATTTTATCAATGTTCATTGATAAATGAACACCTACTTGGCGGTTATTTCCATGCAGTAGTGGATCACCTCCTTAACAGGTAAAACACTATAGAGTGAACAGCTTTTAAATATTCATAACATTAACCAAATACAACCAGCATATTCTTCTTTGCACCTTATAGTGCCGTTTCAATGTATTAAAACTAAAATTACACAATAAACTGCTGCAGCAAATGGCTCATATTCTATGTAGTATACAACTGATGGTAAGGAAGACACTGTGCCACAGGGGTTGCCATTGTACCCAGGGGTTCAGAGCTGCTGGTTGGGGTCAGTGCCAAGTGAACAGAGCTTTTTAACCCTTGAAAGGGGTAAATCCAGCTCAGTGTGCTCGGTTCTTAATGAGGTCAGTGCTGGTCATAAGAGTGTCAATTTTTGTTAGTAGAAACTGGCTTTACTTCATCTTTTGTTCTGGTTTAATGTATTAATACAGAAGGAGCACTGCATTGGTTGGAGAGAGGTACAGAAAACCCCAGCCTTGTGATTTCAGATCCCTTGTTATTAACAGTACCTTTTTCTGGGAATGCCTAGTACAGTTTCCTTTATCCAAGCACTCAGAATGATTTGTGCTTTTGTTGAATAGCTGGGGAGTGTTAATTATTGCCATAAAAGCTGTGAGAGCTTATACTGATTTGGGAGTCTGTGAAACAACTTTGCACATGATGACTTGGAGTAGAAACAGGGAGTCTACTGGAGTAGACTGGAAAGGATTAATTGAGCATTTAAGCTCTTAATACAGTTTATCAAGAAAAAGCAAAAGCAATCCTACTGGTGTCTTATCTGCAGCCTGTGCTGTCAGCCCCTGATTGTCCCGAGTTCAGCAATATCTGTAGGAACACAGCTTGATTTTGCACAATTGCTCTCTGCACTGCAAAGGCAAACAGCTCCACTTCTCCAGTACAGCTCTGAGCTTCTCCTGGCATCAGGAAAATTTAGAGAGCAGGACGCAGAAATATCTGTGTAGTTAAAATTTTTGTGTGATTTTTTTAAATCAAATTGTTTTAGCTTATGTAAAATTCAATAATAAGATCAGTTCTATAGAATTGGAGATTATTTGTTCAAGGAAGAGCTTTAGTCTGGTGCAAAGCAGAGATCTTTCTTATTTAGTGCTTTTGTTTTTTCACTAGTCTATAAGTAATACAATCTAAACATAAAAAATAGGACATAAACATCCTAAGTGCTTTGTTTTGTTTTGATGAAAACAACCTCCTTGGGTTTTTAATAGAAGCTGATTGTTTAACTTAAAGAGACTTTAACTACCATTAAATAGATAGGAAGGACATTTTTATTGAGTGGCAGCGAATTGGGATTTTCTAATAAATTTTTAACAAACCTATTTAGTAATGCTAGCCAAGATATGGGTTTTTCATCATTCAGCTGTTAATCGTGCTGTGAGTGTGAAGGACAGGCCTTCATTATTAGTTATTTAATCCGTTCTGGGTTCTCAGAGTTTAGTGTGCTAACAGTAGGCTACTTTGCTTTCTTTGTTACCACATATGGGGACTTTGCCTCAAATATTCAGCAGTGCTGGGTAGCATGTACTTGCCAAATCCTCTTTAAACATTGGTAGTATTAATGTATAATGCAGTTATTCTGCGTGTTTACAACTTTATCTTTACAGCTTTACAGTCGTGTCTGGTGCTCAGTGCCATTGTGCTTGTGCATGCACAGTTTCTGTGGACTTTGAGAGCTCGTGTAACATTGGGAAGAGTTTGAGCAATCTGAATGTCATCAGTGGTTCTTCTTGGCAGATGATACATCAGAAAATCAAACATTTCCTGTAATGTTTGCACAGT
>VYZX01018423.1:4821-50171 GCA_013401335.1 Brachypteracias leptosomus
GGATGAGGTTAACAGGACCCTTTACAGTTGACGCACTTTATTACAGAACTGGTTGCTCCCGACTGAGGGGATTACATATCTCTTTCTCAAGTGAATGATCAGTCAGGTTCTCAAAGAGAAAAACAGAGGGCTATTTCTCATCTGACTGAACTTTCAGTCAGTTGAAAATCAACACAAATATTAGAATGGTCAAAGAAAGATATTATTTTTTCTCAGCTGACAAGCTCCTTTCAGATGCCATACAGGGAAATTAAAGAGAGACTTGTGATGGAACAATAACTTCTGTAGCCCACTCAAATATATGAATAATGGGAGGAACAGAAAAAACAGATAATCATAGAGCAGTAGTGAGTGACTGAGTTTCAACCGGAGAATTTAATACAGAATGCCAGTTGTGAGCTTAATGCCTTCTGGCTGAGCTCAAGCATATCTTTCAAAAAAATGTTCACTTTAAATTTAAAGTAATGGATGAAAATCATGATGTCTTAAGGTATCAGCTTCTTCACTTCCGTCTGTAATTTTTAAGCATGTGATAAATCAGTACTTGGTCCTCGATCTGGTATCATATTGTCAAGATCTGCAAAGATACCTGCAAGCCCAACTTGGAAGATAGTATACTTCAGCAGTAGTTCAGAGCAGTGTTATTAAACTTTGCAACCCCTTGCCACATAAAGGCTTCTGATTTAATTGTGTGGGGTTTCCACAGCAGAACAACCTTTTGCCTAGCTGAAAAGCTCCAAGTGTTCATGCAATGAACACAAATGCAATACATTTTTTAGAAGACAGCATTTTAGAGTTTATTCTTACTGTATTTACCTGTGTTTGGTATTATTTATAACTAATATAACAAATCGCTGAGGATCAAAGACCCAAGTAGAGAATGCATGTAGGTAGATTTAATTGCTAACGTATCAGATAAGCAATATTTTATTTGTAAATTTTAAAAGGGTATGCACTGGGGCAAAACAACAAATTATGTGGGTTGGAAGATGTTTAAGAATACTTCTCATTATTAAATGATTACACAGTACAGTGTTTTTCTAACTTTTAATGAGAAACACTGGCCTGATTGTGGTAGGTATTGTGTAATACACAGGTAACTCTGTCCCATATTGTACATTCAGAAGGAATTCTTTAACTTGTACATACCAAGTAAGCAATTCTAGAAGCAACCAGGTTTTATAAGAGCATTGTATAAGACTACAAACAACAACTCATTTCTTTCATGGGAAAGATTTATGGTACAGTTTCCTATTCAAATTGATTAATGCACTTTCAGTGCTGTAGGGATGAAAACTGAACTCTGGAACAGAAGACTATGCATAATAAGAAATACAAAGCAACAGCCTGTGTTAGTAAACTTGGAAGGAGATGTATTTGGTAAGAGTTTAATTATTTAGATATATTTATTACTTACCTAATAAAATGTTCAGCAGAACTCATTTTTGTAAGTACTGATTGTTTAAAGCTGGTTTGAAGCCAAAAGAACACATGGGAGCTCAACACCTTTAAAATCTTAGTTACCTTCAATTTGGATACACAATTTGGAATTCTCAGCTTTACTCATGCTAAAGTATCTGGGTTTTCAGCAGTCACAAACACACATCTTTGGCAAATCTCTTAAACAGTTTAAGCTCAGTGCACCAAACTGGTGTCTTCTCGTGACCACATCAGGTATTTGGACCTTACCTATTAAGTCTCTGAATTTTACAGTTTTGAGTTATCGTGACATACATTAAGCAAACAATCTTTCCTATAAAGAAATAAAGGAAAAATTTACAAATACCGAGTCTAGTTTACCTGCCATCTCTTTCTGCTGCCCCACCTTCTGTTACTGTTTTGACAAATATTCCCAGTTTTTCAAGGCCTGCATCTGCTCCAACTCCCATTCCAATAATGCTTATGCCAAGTCCATCTTCATCTGTGAAAAAGTGAAAAGCAGGAACTTCTTACATTTGATTTGCACAGTTATTTGGTAGGTAAACATTTATGCTTTGGTTCCTCTTGGTTTTCCACGTCAATAACATGAATACTTTTTTGCTTCCCTTTAAAAAAAGTCTATTCTACCTCTATTTGAATTGCACACCAAAACATATCACCTTCACTTTTATGGGTAGCTTAGAATATCAACCAAGATTTTTACTCCTCCAGTGGAGAATGAACACATTGCATCAAACACTGTGTAAAAAAATGAAGTGCCAAAAACCCAATTCTCTTAGGGAAGTAAACAACTGCATGTCTCTGAGCTCTTTCTTTAATTCCTTACTGAACAATTCCCAAAGTCCAAAAAGTCAAGGTGACTACAACAGATTCATGGAAATTCAAGACAGGCTCTGTGGGCATGTGTGGACTTCCTCAGACTTGTAGCTCAGCTCAGTTTCACAGGAACTGGAAATGGCACGCAGACTCCATACCTTTTTCTAGTTCAACTGGGAAGAGCTCCAGCTTTTCCACACGCTTCTCGAGTTCATATTCAGCTGATGCAGCCACTGGATCAACTTCATCATTTCTCCTGTCATAGTCCTCATTGGAATACGTATTAAAAACCTGTGGAAACAGACCAAAAACACTCAACTACCTACTCCCAAAAGACTTCCAGCTTATGAAAATAGCTACTGCTTTTTCCTGTGATGTTCCAGAGTTTGAAAAGGCTTATTAAAAGACAAATTTCTGCTGCTCATTCAAATTCGAAGTTTTAAATTTGTGCTTTTTCATTCAAGTAAAGCACAAGTATGGTTGCAAATGTCAACTGAGTATAACTGATTGATTTTTATTGTTTGTGACTACAAATGCAGAAGTTGATCTTGAATGACTAAGTTGGTCTGTACATGCCAATATTTAAAATATTTAATTCAACTCAGTAAGAATCTACTATTAGTAAAGATTCACAGACATGAAAAAGCAAAATACGATGAAATGATGATCTATATACAGTCTCTATTTCAGTCTTTACTCCTAACGAAATATCAGTTTGCATTCATCTAACCAAAGCTGGACCTGAAGATTACTAATCTACATTTATGCCACCTATGGATACCATTATGCATATCAATATTATGCATTAACATTTTTAGAAGAGCAATATACACAACCATGTGTATTTTTTAAACTAACCAAGCTTACAGGTTTATTTCAGCTCCGAAGTAGTAATTTAACATTAGTTGCATTAACCTGATTATATTATTTATGTTACTTTCTATCATACTTTCAACAAGAACATGGCCTTCAATCAGGTATTATTCAAACAGTCAGGAAAAACATATTTTCATATTTTGGAGGTCCAAGTTTGCCAGCCTAATTCACTTAACTGTCCACATTTGTCAGCAATGAAAGAATATGCACTATTAGTGATAATAACTTTACTGAACTTCAGTCCCATGCATATCATTTTCAAGACTTCAAATAAAGAAAAACAATTTCCTTTATCTCCTCTTCCTCTTTTATAGGCACCCTACAGAAGACAATTATGTAGTCATGTTTTTGTATACCTCTGTTTCTCTTACAACATGAAACACCACACCATGCTGCGTAGCTACACATATATTCAGAAGGTCTTAGGAAGCCTGCTCTCTTACAGCCTTGCCTGGAGGCTCCTTAATGACTGCCCCTGGAGCAAGCATACCAGCTTGTGGCCCAGGGCAATGCCAGGAGCTGGGCTCATCTCCATCTGAGCTGTCATCTGTCCAAAAGTTGTTAATGCACATTAATTTCTTTTAAATGGTAAATATATTAAAGTTGCATTACAAAATTACTATTAAATACTATTGTAAGTATAATTACTGTGTTATGGCTACCACAAAGCTACTGAAAAAAAACCTCCCAACTTTATATAAAGTAGTAGTTGAAACAGAAAAGCTGTTAGTCACTCTATGGATATTTTATCTCTTGTACTTTATGTCAATGCGAAACACAATAAACTGCCTCTTCCAAGAAGACTGAGATCATAAACTTTTTACAAGAATCCACAAACCTATCTCACATTTATTTTTTAGTGATACTGATATAAGAAAAAGGCTGTTTTAACTAAATCATGTTCCCAGGAAGCCTTCATAAATATATCCAAAAGCTAAGTAAAATGAGTTGCATACTAAATGCTGTCCAGTGCTGCTGAACATTTTATGCTGTTTTAGTATGTGTAAGATGGGAGAAAAGAAATAAGCATAAGGAAATGCAACAATTTATTTTGTCTAAGATAACCTGTGAATCTACATGCAGTACTGGCCACACAACACACAAATAGAGAAACTGTGCAAACAGCCAACCCCTTCAAAATGTAAGTGATTGCCTTCAGTTTTTCCTCTAAGCTTCTGTCTGTGGATGCAATAGCTCCATCTAGTATTTTGTAAAGGCCTTGAATGATTAATTCATTCTTTCTCCTATTGTTAACCCCATTGGGTGCTTGAAAACAAAATGGAGATTGTCCATACCTGCCTAACAGCCTGACAGAGGAGTTCTGAAAAGTCTCTTGTTTCTTCTTATCTTTCATAGACCTCTTTTAAACAAGACGAAGCCTTCTTCATGTTATGTACCCTTGCCTGCTGCTTCTCAGAACACTTGAAGACAGGAAGAATCCCGAACGTGGTTATCTATGTAGGCCACATCAAGCAAGAAAACAAGGCTCACGATGCTAGACTGTGTGTAGTGAAAAAGGAGGAGGTACACTGAGACGTACAACTCACGGCAACCATCTCTATCTTGACACAAGAAGAGATCAAACAAGTCGGAAGAGCCCAGTCAATAGTGACTAAAAGCCCTGCTGCAGCTTGGTGGGTAAGCTCCCCTGGCAGCTTTCCTTCTCTGTGGTTTGCTGTCAAAGGTGACTATGCCCACTAATGCTCCATATCCACACTCAACCTCATTCATGCTGACACCAACCAAAATAAGGATCAATCGGTAGAGCTAGACTCAACTAAAACATCACCAAGCTAAGTTTTGACCATAAATCTTTAGGTCTGAAATGCAGCAGTCATGCAAGTATAGGTTAAGAACAACAGCTGTGAGTTTAGCTTGGTTGGCCTCATTTATCAATAAGACCAAGGAGACTTGTGTTTCAGACGTGGAATAGAGATGGATGTCATCAAGTAAAATGGAGATACAGTCACTAGCTGTTGAAGCATGGTGAAAGAGGCAGGTAAATATTGCTTGCTGAAGACAAAGAACAGAAGAGGGTGAGGTACAGGGAAAAATTATATCACAAAACAAGTATATTTATTTCTGGATTCCTTTTCATTATGTTAACTGGCCTCACTCTTTCCCCTTTGTTCAATGACTGACATTAGTATATTGTGGCAGCAGCTTCAGATTTGTTGCAAAGTGTCAAGATATGCTTCAGGATAATTTTCTTTCAAAGTGTCAAATCATATATTGAGTTCTTGTTTGGGATGACCTTTCTTGAACCAGATTAGACAGATGAGATGGCTTCTTGGATCTTGCTTACTGTTTGGAATATTTAATTTTGCACACGAGATACTGTTGGTGGTGAATACAGTTACTATTATGTCTCCAAATATATCATGCCAATCTTTTGTAGTATCTTACCTAAGCATTCCACCTGAGATTGTTGGATCATTGATAGTATCAAGGTAAAATAGCCTATGTTCCCCACCTGGCATTAACTCACTGTCTTTTGTACATTGGTCATATGATCTTGCCCACTGCCTTCAGCATGTGTTTTGACTAAGGGGAAGAAGGAAGATACTCTTGTATGACATTTACCTCATTTTGCACGATCACATTTAATGGTTGACTGATTCTATTAAATGAATCTCTGAGTGCTGGGAAATTTTCTTTCTTTGTGAGACAGCCTATCCACCATAGTAACGAACTTCTTGCTCGGTACAGTCATGAGAAACGTCACTCAAAATGTTATTTTGCTAAAAATAAAATAAACAGTTAGAGCTTTTTCCTCAAAGTACAGTTAACTTGATTTAAGTAGACCTACTTCACCACGTCCATTGCCGCTGTGTTTCTGTGTGTGTGTGTGATTTCAGACTCAATTCTCCCATTCCCTGTGATTTAACAGATTTGGTTTTGCCATCACACTGGCCAAGTAACCACCATAATAAAGTCTCCTAAGTCATTACTTAAAGAAAGCTCTTTTTCAGGAAAATCCAATGCATCACCTTAGTATCTGGTTGTACCTCTCCAAGTATTTAGAAAACACTAAGTTTCCATGGAATTTACTCGTGACATGTACAAAGACTCACAACAGTACTTTGTAATCCAGCAACAGAGGAAAGAAAAAGCCACCAAAAGCAGTGACAACCCAATGGTTATCAATGCTTAATGTGTATGTCAAAGCAAACAAAACCCTGAAGAACCTTGGGCTCACTCCAGCACTGCTGTTAACACAACATACTTCTGTCTTCTCTAAAGTGAAAGAAAAAGAGTCATCAGTGATCTATCTGACTCCAAAATAATGACAAACTATACAATCAAAGAAGCAGGTGTTATTGTTAGACACTCTTGGTGGCACCCCCAGGGAGATCACCCATACACACCCATGAACGACTACTTGCTTCTCTTTCAGAGAGCAGTGGCAGAGGACAATCTAGAAGAGACATGTCACTCATTATAAAAATATATTGCAGACTCTAATTCAGAAAAAAAAGAAAAGCATTTTGTTTCTAATACTTCTTTTTATGAATAAGGCCAGAAAGATAGAAATTGACTACTCTTGGAAAAAGGAAAAGTTTTCTAAGTTTGGAGCATTTTCTCACAGCTTTCAACTACCAATAATCTTTACAGAATTTTGCTGGAAGTAACCAATAGGTAGCGACAACTCTTTTTTCAAGGAAGTCAGAGTAGAGATGAACTATGAATAATTACATGGGCTCTCCTCGTCATGGGCTAGCCAGCTTGGTGCTGCATTAACCATGTTATTAGTGTTCCTTACTATAAACTCTGCAACATAAGAACTGTCTCATCTGATATGTCTCAAACATATTGAGTATACACTGGGTAAGCCTACACTGCTTTTGCAAGCTGTGCTAAGGAATAAGACCTGATCCCAAGTCCTATGCCTTGTTGTCCATGCTTTTTAACTCTTCAATGACTGGTGGCCTCCAAAGAGAAAGAATCATGCAAGAACTACATATTGGTGGATGGTACCTTGTTGCAGTACCTGGTCTATCACACCTTCAGTTTCTCAAGTCTAACAGGCATAACTAGTCCCTCTTACAGGCAATTCTTGATTACACCAGGTCATTCCACATCAGTGGCCACAGTCAACATACGCTGATGATCAGTCTGCAATACCAATTATGAGACCATGTCTTCCACCCACTATTGCTATGCTGTCATAATGCCTGCTCCTCATGCCTCTGTTCAGAAAGCAAAACCAGCACCTAAGATCCCACCCAGCCATCTGGGTGAGGCATAGGAAAGTGGGGCTGCAAAAAATGGCACAAACACTTAACAGTGAACATCTGCCACCAAGTCATGCCTCCGGCATGCACTCTGGGGAGGGGAGTAGGCATCACAGCCGCTGCATCACCATAATGATGCCATGTAAAACCAATAAACTATTACTTTTCCCCAATGTCTTCTAATTTCTGAAAATTCAGGGTAAAGTTTTTGTAACCCTGCTGTGAAGAGGCCATTTTGACAGTGACACTAGGCCATGGAGTTGTTATTACAACCTGTGCTCCTGACTCCATCACTGCCATTACAATATGTGTTGCCAGCAAAAGAGACTGGTATTGCTTGTGTGAACTGCTGAAACCTCTCCTCAAACCTGCACAACAACCCATCTGCTTCCTCTTTTCCTTTCATCATCATTCTTGGGCAAGAACAACCAAAGACACCTATCAGAGGCATCTCCTGTCCCATTATGGAGAACTGACATTTTCAGGCATGCTTGCAGGCATAAAAAGCAATGCTATTAGCCTTCCCAGAGGAATACCTGATGCTCATTGCTTCAGTGCATGATGACAAGCTCCATCAGAGTGATAACTAGTATTATTAGCCTTCTTGTGTGCCATTTTTAAAACTTCAAAAATTTGGAACAGCTTTGTTCCACACCTTCTCTGCAGATAGGAGCAGCAACCAGATGGGTGATCTCTCTGTAAAACCTGGTGAGAAGCTCTAAGAATGACCAGGTCTTCTTCTGGACATACATCACTACTGTGCAAACATCTAGTGCAGGAAAATGAATAATTACAAAACTACCTTACAGTTTTATCTTTTTATAACTCATCTCCAGGGTATGCTGTGTATTCGCTGGAGGAGAGTCTACAGAGGACTCTCATGTGGAGGGAACAAATCTTGGCACAGACAGTGTCCGGATTTGGAGAGCCTGGAACTCAGAGCATAAACTCTAATCTTTCCTATCACCCATTTTCTTCTCCAACTGAATAAATGTATTTGTCCTGCACTGAAACTGGAAGAAAACAGAAATGTGTAAACATTAAAGGGAATTAATCGACCTGGCACTATGGATGTATTCTTTGGCAACCTTAATTATAATGACAGTAAAAACAATTTCCTTTGGCTGGTCCTGACACATACAGCCTGTTGACTTCGGGAAAGATGGAAACATGGAAGTGGTCTTTAATGCAGATGTGGATGGAAATAATAAATATTTTGTATCAGAAACATTATTATTAATTACACAAGCAGCTGGAATTTCAGAAAGTTTTGTTGTGACTATTAGCAAGAATCCGAATAAGAAAACATAGTGGCTAAGTCAGTCCCTTGGACATAGCACATTCAGAAAAACACTGCAAGTGGCGGATGAAATTTTCAGTACTTTATCAGTCTAGAGAAGTCTCTAAGCCTGGAACATCATGGAGTAGCACCTCCCTACTCCCTGTAAGGAAGAACAGGTATGTTTGCAGGGTAGCTGCTAATTTCTTCAGAGCAGTTTTACAATCATCTCTTGTTTTGAATGTACTAAACTAGACTGCTGGGCTTTCTCCAAAAGGGATGATAAATTCTCTTGTGGGGAGAGAAGGAAGGAAGAGCCGTTAAGAGCACCACAGGAAGAATCACACATATTCAGGGACACGACACTAACCTACAGTGTTGTATCTGAAGCACAAGCAGTTGTGATGACCACTCCCATGCTGCATCTCACAAGGGCAGGAGGCAGGCACAGCACTGAGGATAACCTCTCTGGCTGTGCTCAAGAAGTTAAATGAGAGGAAAAAAAAAAAATTACTACTCATTATCCTCTGCTTTAAGTCTCTCTACAGCAGAGCTTCATGGAGGAAAGGAAGCTCTGAAAACATCTGAAACAGATTACTTCTTTTTTAAAGAGTCTTTTCTCTGCAATATTGTCGCTTTGTCACAACCAAAGGGAATGAGTCAGTGAGGAGGAGCCACCACAGGCTTCCTCCAGCTCTCCTGGCTTCGCGTCCCCCCCAAGCCTGCGTGGGTATCAGCTGTCACTAACGCTTCAGCAGGGAAGCACCAAGAAGACAAATCTTCCCAAGAAGCAATTGCAGGGATGAGACACAGATGGGAATTAGGCAGTTGTAATATTGAAAGAAACTGATCGTCTAACACCAAAAGCAAGCCTGGGGTTTCCCTCATAAAGCTCTGTAGGAGAATGATCTGTTTTATGTGGCCTGAAACTCTGGCAAAAAGAAATGCACAACAGATCTTAGTTTCTGAAATCCTAAAAGTGTCTGGGTCCTAGGCTTCTCCATCCCAGAGAGACTTCTGACATACAACAGAGAGCCAGGAGCAACTGCTGTCACATAACCAAGCTGTTCAATTTGTTGACACAAACTGGAAAATACTATCTCCAGATATTCTTGTTCTAGGTAATTAGCACAGACTATCAAGTCCTCTGTTTGCACAGTCATGAAGATCATATCTAGCAAAAACCCACAGTGTCGTTGTCCTGCAGCAACCCCAACACATCTCAGCTTGCATCCATACAGCCTTGTTCACTACAGCATGTCCTGTATCTGGCCTGTCTATGGGTAGAAGTACCCAACTGATGCTAACACCAAACCATGCTCCAGTCACCCTGTCTGGTGGGACACGTGCATTAAAATGCATGGACTAATCACACACATTCATAGAATGGTTGAATAGTTTTGGCTGGAAAAGATCTTTAAAAGACACCTAGTCCAATTCCCCTGCAATGAGCAGGGACATTGTTAATGAGACATTTTCAATTTCTCTTTTCCTCTGCCATCTCAAATTTTCTGTGTACAAACATGATTTTTACCCTGTCTTGCTGCTACGTAGCTTAGTTTTAGGTGTGACTTCTTTAGAACACCTACTTTCATTATGTAATTTCCTAGAATTAGTGAAGTTTATTACTTATTTTCATTTATTACTCACTTGGTACTTGTTTTACTGCTGACGTACTAGTTTTGTTACAATTTATGTTGCTACTTGTCTACATAGCTGTAAAATACAAAACCACTCTTGCTGGAAGTGAGATGTGTGCCCATGTGAAAACTTCATGCTGTAACTCTTAATTACAGGTCAGACCATTTAGCAAGTGAAGTAAGCCCAGGTACTGAAGAGTAAAACCAACGCTAATACAAATCTGCCCTTACAGAGTCATTTTTAAGAATGCAAAAAATCTTCCTGATCATATTTGGCTAATATCGTGTCATTACAGATGCATGTTATACGACAAAGGAGATTAAGATCTCCTGAAACTACTAAGTTTTCATATCACTGCTATCAGATCAAGAAGCCTTGCTCCTTGACAGTAAGTTAAATTTTTACTTAAGTAAAGAAGAAGGTAAGTAAAAATTTTTACAGTAGTAACACTCAGCTGAAAACATCCTATATTATGTGTGCTATTCTAAGAAGGATCAATGAGAAGATAAAAGATGTTCTTTCCTTAGGGTGAGTTTTCCTTACTCCTTATGAAAAGACTCTTTCCCTTCTGAAAATATCAAATTTAGGCCGCAGTTCAAGTCTTACAAAAAACAGATGAGCTCTGAGAAACTCCTGTTCTCCAGACCCTGGTTCTCATTTTGACTCCATCAGTGAGCCATCAGAGCTGCTGCCTCCTTCATGGGAAGGAACAGATTCCCCTCTGACTTCCCCTGTGGTTTTTTAATGTAGTGTATTTTCAAAGCCTCTGCCTCCTTCCTCCACAACAGTGTGTATCACTGACCCAGCCTCACGCTACCCCGGCACGGATAATCTCCAGTCATCTGCTAATTACACGCAAAGCCATTGCCAAACAACACTCCTCTTTCAGAGACTTTGGAACATGAGATCTCTGCGAAGCAACAAGTGCTGGGACAATACTTCAATAAAGCATTTAACAAAACAAAACCATCTGAGATGTAGCCTGACCCACCACTACTGCCAACAGCAGTTCAAAACCTGGGACAGAGAGAGGGCATCCTGCAGTTCAAGAATGAGTTACTCCAAGAGCTTTCAGTGTCAGCAGACTCCTGCTGAAAGGGAATATCTTGCGGGTTGTAACTTTGACTAAAATAAACTTTGCAGTGGCAGAAATGTGAACTTTTCCACGTTGTATCCATTTAGGGTCCAAAGTCTGTTGCAAACAAGTGTGACTGTAGCCCTGCACCACCATCTCTTCACACTTTTTAAGGCACTGGAGGACACAATAAGCTCCTTTGAAAACAAATTAATACTTACACACTTAAGAAGCTACACAAACTTCAATGCTCATAAACACTGAGGACTCTTCATTGCACACCACCTAGTGTCTTTGTTCACAACCTCAACCTAGTGCACAGTGAAAAAAAGAAAAGTGAAGAATGAACTGTCTCCCATGGGCATGTGTCTTCGTAGATTCAGCCTGCCCTTTGGAGCAGCAATCCTACTCATGTGAAACTTCAGGAACATCATGTTATGAGAAACACAGAGGACACGAATAATTTCTTTCTTTTCTACACAGGCAACAGATTACAGCCTCTAGGTTGTTGAGGGCAAATATGCCTCTAAACCAGCCCTGGAAAAACTTCAGCCATTTTCTCATGGCAACCCTAAAAACCCAAACAGTTCACTCATTGGCAAATATCAAATTACTACAACACAAAATGTTTGAGACTGTTTCTCTGCTCTTTAACTCATTTTCCATGCTTTCAGTGTGCAAGCCTTTGTTGAGTATCTGAACATCAGACTTACGCTGTTCTGGAAGGCAATCTAATGTTATGGATGAGTGTCAGGACAGAGCCAGGCTCTTCTCAGTGACAACTAATGATAGGACAAGGGGCAAAGGGTGTAAGCTGGAACACAGGAGGTTCCACATAAATATGAGAAAAAAATTCTTCACGGTGAGGGTGACAGAGCACTGGAACAGGCTGCCCAGGGAGGTTGTAGAATCTCCTTCTCTGGAGATGTTTAAAGCCCACCTGGACGCGTTCCTGTGTGACCTGATCTAGGTGGTCCTGCTCTAGCAGGGGGATTGGACTAGATTTTCTTTCAAGGTCCCTTCTAATCCCTAACATTCTGTGATTCTGTGTGATTCTGTGATGCAACTTGCCCATTCTGAAAGGGCCACCCTGGCCAGACTTTAAAAGATTCACTGGTATCGAAACACGGCTCGCATGGAATTCACAGCTTGCACAGCTGTTGCGGTTGTTGCTGTGTCTTGGTTTTGTTTTAGTAAGTGAGCAAAACAGCACGGTGCACTGAAACCTGGCTGACAAAGATACCTGAATAGTCTTATCTGAATATTCCTGCTTTTTTTGTATATAGTGACATATTGTTATAAATATATATAACTATGATGTAACTATATAACTATATATAATTACATTTCCATGGGGTTTTTTTCCTTCCATCCTTCTCACTGTTTTGGTTGGGTTTTTTGTCATAACCATTATTACAAATTGGAAATTCCAAAACTGTACTGTTTTTCTCTTACGTTAATGGTACATGCTAAATGACTTTCAATGAATTCTATTTGATGAGTTTTGCAGACCTGGGTCTAAATCCTCTTGTGCAGTGGGTGGCTGTAATGTAGCAGCTTGGAAGCAACAGTATAATGGGCAAATAAATGACTAAGGAGGTGACTCCCCTGAGTCTTACTGATCATATACAAATCCCAAGGAGACTTCTTAAGTTTTGTGTACTTCACAGGTACACTTCATATGTAATTCATTCCTTTGCCTTGACCCTGCCCTTTTTTAACTCTACTTTGTATTACTGGAAGTTACTGACAAAAATTTAGTTCTCAATTGCTTAAATCTTCTACTGTCTATTTTTGGACAGTAACCCACAATTTAGAAATAGAGAATAAAAATCAGGAAAAAAATCCCTGATATTTTTCATGCCAGTAGCTTGACAATTGCAGGGAAAAGAGCCAAGAGACAAACTGCTGTATCGCATTCCCATAAAGTTCCTCAAAAAGTCACTCCTGCCAGACTTCTTTCACAGATCACAGCCAGATTACAGATCTAGGTACAGCCATTTAACACGTTACTGCCTAGAGCATTGCAGGACTGACCTTAAACACCTGAATGGCTTTAGCTGACCAGAGCTGCACTCCTGTTTCAAGGCAAAGAGAAAGCATTTGCCTACACCTTGAGAGTGTCTCCATCCAGAAGAACAAAGAAGCAGTTGCAATAAGAGCACATTAATAGGCACACTATACAAAAAATTATAAAATTACGAACAAGAATATTTAAGAAGAAAATTAATTTCCAATGTGATAGCAGATATGTTTTATCATGCTTTTGGCAAGCCCCTCTATTGCCAAGGTAACACGCTAGCATGCTCAAGAACTCATTGTATCCTTGAATATGAAAATAAGCATGCAAATGAGAATATCTGTAGTGAGCCAAGTTGACAAATTAATTATAATACAGTACAGCCTCGAATCTGGACCTCTGGGGTGTGAACAAGTTTGAACAGACAGGGAAGCATGAAGCGAAGTTGCAATTTCTGTCCCTAGACATCTATTCCTGAATCTGCTGCAGTATTTCTTCCAGATCCTTGCATCGCTGCCAATCTGCATCGTAACTGAGGGTGTGATTTTTCTTCTGCCTTCAACAGTGTGACATATGAGCTGGCCAAGAGTAAATGCTGCTTCTGGTACCAATTAGTATAGACTGCTATACAGTAGCAATGTCACCATTAATCAACACGTCAATGTTTCCTCTCCGAGCAATTGCACTCTACCTCAGCCTACAAGTCAAGATGTCCAAACAGAGTAAAAATGCCACAAATGTTCTCAAGAGGCAAACATATGAAACAAAATACAAACTATTCTTATTTCTATATAAATTCTACATTCTTGTTTCTATATAAATTCTACATTCTTGTTTCTATATATTTCTACTTTTATAAAATAAATTTTTATTTATATTTAAAATAAATCTTAGCAGAGATAAATTGTGACCTGCAAATTCACCAAAATGAATCTACATAAATTTCACAAGCAATTCCTTTTATTCATTTACCGATGTCAGAACTGTTAAGAAAATAATTCAAGTAAAAAAAAGGGCACAAAAAAAGTGATCATAGGCATTAATTTAGAATATTCGCTAAATAAATTATGCAGAGGTGATTCATCCAACTCTAGTTTTATTGTGAACTTTGACATATTTTATAAACAAAAATGAATACAATGCTTATATATAAATATATATTTAAAATGTACTATAAATAGTACACATCGCTCCCTATTGCTTCACTTAAAGGCAGAGAAGAGATCAGAGGTGGAAGAAAAGAGTCAGATGGAAAACAGTTCAACTTGGTGTCCAATATTCTCAGTGTTATGTCATCAATGCAAAACCTATTCTGCTTTTTTGAGGTGCAAAGTTGAAAGTGCCCCAAAGGTTTTTCATGACTTTCTCATACACCTTGTCTCACTCTCAGCAGCTGCTGCATTTGATACTAACTGGCAATCTTACCAATACTGCTGCAGATGCAGCAAAGGCTGAGTGAGCCAGGGAGAAGGATCTCCAGTGTCAGGAACCAAAAGACTTTACAGCCTCCCCTCAGACCAAGGCACAATAAGCAAATGCACTTTCATGACAGACTGTGTGGGAGTCTCTCTGAATGTTGACAGCTGTCCCACCATCACCTTTCACAATAATTAAATTCATACAAAAATGTTAAATGAAGAAATGCTTGGATTTTTTTTTTTCTTATGAGAAATTCTTACTTAATGAATTCTTTAACTGAGAATGGATTACTAAATAAAGATAGTCCCACAGTCTAAGATGACTGTGGGAAATTCTATTATATTCTATTAAAAAATCCTCAGAGATATGTTTAAACTCCTCCTTCGCAAAGTGCCAGCACCTAGACTATTCATTACTTAAGTATATGGCTTATGAGCTGAAGTATGACACTAGATATTAAACAGCCCTTCAACCAGCACTTCTGTATGTGGTAAACATCCCCGGGGTAAAAATCCCCAATTTAAGGTGGTACATATTACACAAGGTGTTTATACAGTTTCTAGTACAAGCAGCTACTTTTCTACACCAACTAAAATGCTTGTGATTCTAAGGACTCTAAAGCCTTTGGTAGCTTATTGCTACATTCATATTAAATCACCATGCAGTGATATGAAAGAGACCAATTAATGGGGTGTTGCATTAATTTGGTAGGAGTGTTGCACCCGCTCCCACCAAAACCCAGCTGTTCAGCCTGTTAATGCCATTGCTTGTCTATAAAAATGGACAAACAGGCAGAGGCTAAGAGGATTAGCAGAAAAGCTTCTGTAATACAGCAAAAGCGTTGCTGTATTTTGTAAACATCTTTCAAACACAAAGTGCAATGCAGCATTCTCAGCGCCAGATCATGACTCAATTACTTCATATTGTAGACTTACCAATCCCTTAATTGCACCTGCAGGCAGAATTCATTTTAGCTGACTGCATTTTTTCTAATGATAGTTTCACATTCGCACTGTTTAGCACAATGAATTGCATCCTAGTAAGACGTAAAACTGCCTAGAGTAAGCAAAAGAATGTTTATCCATTAAGCATTCATACAGAGTGTATTACATTACAGTTAATCACACCAGTGCTTCAAAAATCAGACAGTCTGTATTTCCAGAGGAATTTAGTCTCCCTAATGCCTCCTAATATGGTACACGGGGCAGCAGAGACCCTAACACAAACCAAGAGTAGGGGTTCCCTGGTCGGAGTGCATAACTGGTTCAAATGCACTAGATCTAAGAGCAATTTAAAATATGGTATTAATGGAGGAAGAAACAGAAGGTTACAAATGTGTACACACAGTATATCTGAATGAATAGACAAAGAGAAAGAAGGATCATGGGGATAAGCTGGTATTAATGAGTAATGCTCGCTCGGGATGAGACTACAGCAATAATGCCACAAAGTGGGGATTCAAGATAAATACATTTAAAGTGACTCAATTCAACACTATTCTTGGACATTATTCAACTTCAACATTTGCTATGACATCGGGTACAGAGTCTGATATTAGTCCCTTGAAATCAATAGCAAAATTGACTCCATCAACCCCAAGAAGATGAAGTGGGAGTCTATATTGGTTTTCACTCTACCTATCATACTGTGGAGAAACTAAATGAGCATAGAAACTGCAACAAGTTTTGCTCACATTAAGTATTTATACAATTCAACTCTTTGTGCCCAAATTTACTGCATAAATTCAGATCTTATAGACATTTCCTATGTACCAGTCTGTGATGGATTTGAAATTCTGGAGAACTAAACACAAAGTGTAGCGCTGTCCATCCTGAGAAGGTGTTTGTGGAGCTCTGTGGAGCCCAGGCTGTGGGCACCCCAGCTTTTGGTACAGCTCGCACACTCTTTCACCAGGCTTCTTGTGTCTGTGGCATGGGGTGCCAAAGACGCTGAAGTAAGATTCAGTGATGCTGCTTGCAGGGCTGTTATTGCTATGCCTCAAAAAAAGCAAAGCAGAAGACCTTTGTTGGTCCCATCTCCTTATGTTGAAGAGTGAATGTGAAGCTTTTCCACTGACACGTGATAGGAGAGGAGAACCCTGATTCCTGCCATTGTCAACTTAGGGAAGCTACAGAAGCGAAATCAATGGAGTGGGAAAATACATTCTTTTTGCTCTCTCTTCTAGAAAGAAAATAAGAAAATGGTTTCAGCCTGGCTGGTGTGGGAAATGGAAAGGATGAGCTCATGCATGTGGGGTTTTTTTGCTCTTTTATTTTTCTTGAAGAGTTTTGGTGTACTTTTTCCCGCACAGGAACATCTTGTTTTACTGTTCTGGGGTTGATCAAGCATCTCTCTGTGCATGCCTTTAACAGTTCCAGCATGCATGGTTACATCTGGGCAGAGGGGCAAGCAGAGCACCATGTCTGTTATTGGATATGAAGACAGACATGGGGTTATATGTCAGCCTACTGCTGTCTCTACCACACAGCAGCAGTGGAGGTGGCCATGGAACCAGACGTATGGCCAACAAACTCCTTTATAGCTGATTTGAGCCCTCTAAGATTTTTGTCTTCCAAATGCAACTTCTTGACCTGCTTCAGATAGAAATAACTAAAGCTCAAGACCAATATTCCACCTTTGTGAGGGGAACTAAATTATGAGGCTCAGCTTTCCGTCCAGGTTTGCCCAAGCAGAGGAGGGGGAAGCACATGCAGAGATGGAGAACTCTGAAGATGACAGAAGAACCTCTCTATGTGTTGCATCAATGTAGTGAACAGGGCAGGGGCATCTACAAGAGCTGTTCAGGTGCTGCCTCAGCTGAAGTGTGCAGCACATAGCTGGTATCGCTGTCTCTGACAGTAACCGTATCCTGGTTACAAACAGCTGCACGGTGTTTTTTAAAAGACACCATTTAGCAGAAACTGGGCATATTCCAGACAACAAATTAGAAGAGGTATAATCCATGTATGACAGGCTATAAACCAAATACATTAAGCCTTTCAATAACCTTAGCATGATTTTAATGCCTATAAAGAGAACATACCCACATATCGCTAAAAAATCCTGACATTTAAATATTTTTAAGTCAGCTACCGTTCACTGTCTAAAGATATCAGCAAAGCTGTGACTCTTGCCTAAACTAAGAGCTGAACGAACAATCAGAGGAAGAAAGCAAGCTGATCTTACAAAAATTTGCTAAAATACATTTACACATACAACGTTTGCTATCTTTAAGAATCTCTAAGTAAAAAACACATCCTAGTTTTTCAGAAGCACATCTTCAAAAATACTATTTTATAGTTATAGTTCCAAGAATAACCATCGATGTTGAAAGGCTTCTTCTCAGGGGCATTACTGTTATTCTTAATCAACCCTCCATAGATCAAACATAAGGAAAAACAGACAATAATTTCAAGCATCTTTGGAAGTCCCTCTTTAGTATTACTAACAGCAGTCAGCACTAGCTCAGGAAAACCACAAGTGATAGTGTTAACATTCAATGGGAAACTGCAGGACAGACAATTGGTACAAAGCACATGTAACTCCTGGTTGCTTTTACCCCTAAAACACCAACAGTGAATAAAACTACTGTCTTGGATAAGTGAGTTAGATACAGGTAGTGTGGGAAAATAAATATGTGGTTGGACATCAAAACAGTCAAGCTGGTAAAACTTTAATCTTGAAAACTTTTATTTTAACCTTACTGTTACTGATTAAACACTCTGAGATACTAAAAAACCTTCACAAAGGAGCACCTTTTGCTTGATGATATTTGGAAAATAGCATGAAATTACAATTTTTAAAAGTCTTTTCTACTGTGCTACTAAAATTAATAACCAGAGTTCTGTCTGTAAGTCAGTTTTAGTTTTAGCTTTCAATTCCTTCAAGTAAAGCAAGAATAGAAGCCACAGAGTTTAAAAGGATGCTATCAACCATTTTAGTCTTGAAGGAGAGAAAAGTTTTCACAGCTTACTCCAGAGTACAATCAGTAAAAGTGCATACCAGAAGGTAAAAATTTATCCAAATATATTTATTGCTCAAGTCCAAAAGGATTAGCCACAGATAAAGCAGCTGCATGAACGTGTTCAGGAGTCCGCCCACCTTTAGGTGAGAAAGCTGGGCAGAAGAGTCACACTCAGGCCATGCAGGTACCCCTCCTGAGTCTGCACTTAGTAAATTCTGCAAATACAAAATGGATTCCATCTGCTTTTTCTTCCAAAGAAAAAAAGGAAAAACTTGCCTCTTTAGAATTCAAGAATATCCAGAAGCATGAGTGCCCCACCGCAAAAAGTACAGAGGTACCATAAAAAAGAAGTGCAAAAAATACTGGAGAAAAAGGCAGTTATGTTCTACATTGCAACTGCAACACTAGACAGTGCAGGACGTTTACCATTCTACTTATCTTTCCTAATGACATTTTAACCCAAATGGCCAAATGGTTTTGGTACCACACAGAACATCAACAGGGAGTGTCTGTCACAGAAAATGATGCAGGCAACTGGTAATCTTATAATGACAGTTAACCCAAAAGTGCTTGACAGTACTTTTAATTCAAAGAAGACTGAAGATATCACGCATGCTTTTATCTATTTATCCTGAAAGGTGTGAGATATTGCTCCAACTCAAGTTTTAAAAATTATTTTATCCGTTTGAGCAGGCCTCATAAAAGTAGTATTAAAATAATCTTACTTTACTTACCCTTAGGTAAAAAGCCTGTCTGCCTTTCCAAAAGGCCAACTGTCATAATCTGCCTTAAATTCAAGTTTGCAAATGGTGAATATACAGTCTTCCATGCCCTAAGCTTAATTTTAGTTCTGATAAATGTCATAATGTAACTCAATAAAGGGGGCATAATAAAAATACAAACTATAATTGTAATGTCTTTATGTTATGACATCTAGCTAGCAAGAGGTAGATTTATGGAAAAGCCATCACATCTCTGTTTAGGAAAGAACTAAACAAAAGAAAGCAGACTTTTCTGAGCCTTTTCGAGGATAGGTGCCTGAAAACCAGATGCACAAAATTCTACCATGTGTACACAAAAGGCATTT
The DNA here is from genome assembly GCA_013401335.1 of Brachypteracias leptosomus. NCBI lineage: Eukaryota > Metazoa > Chordata > Aves > Coraciiformes > Brachypteraciidae > Brachypteracias > Brachypteracias leptosomus. The sequence goes on from VYZX01018423.1 coordinate 24,674, forward strand.
TAGATACAAGAGCGGCTCTTCATGCTCAAGTTTTTTCTTTTTTCTACCAAAACTTTAATTGTCTCGTGGCTTTGTACTGATTTCTGCTAAAACAGATCAGGACAAAAATCCTTTCACTAAGCGTTAAGAACAATTTAAAGGCTGTCGCTTTGCCTTTCAAAAAATGCTTGATTAACTATGGACTTATGCAGGAAACCAGAAATTAGTCAGCAAGAGACTCCTGCTACATGATAATAGCCAAGATGAAAATCCCTCTGTGTGCAATGCAAGATAATTGAGTTCAGGTTAACCATCCCTCACAGAAGCTACGTCCAACTGTTATCCTTCTACTACTATAAGAGCTTGCCACTGCCAGCTACAACAAAATAAATCCTCTGCCGACCATCTCCATGGCACGTTGTTAATGTGTAAAACCCTTAATGCAGGTCACCGAGCAGACCACCTGTAACTGAGTGATGGAAGAACCACACCTCTTCTACAGCTGAAGCCCCTTGTGAGGTTCATTAAAAGTTGACAATCTCATGGTACAAAACCAAGAGCTCACATCGAGTAACAAATCCCTCTCAAGTAAATCTAAAGTAGTGAGTGTAATGCACCCAGGACAGTCACTGTGCATGATCCTGGAGTGCTAGAAACAACGTGGAAGATTGGAAAAAGCTCTTCTCAAGCGACGGCTATGAAAAAAACACGTATGATACTAGGTAGTAAAAGCAAGCAATAATTTTACAGGACACTGTTGTCTTAATTACTTTTTAATCTATTACTAATAACAAGGTAAAATAAAATACACATCAAGTTATGTAGAAAAATACAGAAGCTTCAAATCTGGCAGCTGGCAGGTATTGACTAATAAAGTAAGAGAAACACCACATTCTTCATGGACTTTGTCCCATTTGTCTGTCTTCAATAAGGGCTGAAATTATGTTTATAAAAAAAGGAAAACTGAATCTGCTTCAGAGCAAAATGTTTTCTTGCAATGGTCTCATAGGTGCTGAAAACCCTATAGCATGACTTTACAACTTTGAACATCTTTTTTGACTGCTGTTTGGGTTTTCAGGTGGGACAAGGTAGCAACATGCTTTTGTAAAACTCTCAATAAGCCACCCAAACTCTGCCTGGCCAGACTGCTCAGTACCAGAGAAAAGTAGAGACTGCAGCTGCAGAGGTTGGTTTTGGCCAGAGGGGATGCAACGGCTCAATTTGCTGCATGAGGTGTACAATTTGAAAGCCAAAATCACAACGTCAAAACTACAGCAGCAAGCATTTTTGGTGAGATTTAGAAGTATTTCTAAGGGAAATGGAGTACCAGGAAAGTATTACATAAGTCCAGCTAACAAGTGTGGCAGATGGAAACACTATTATCTAGGAGCAAAACAAGTGAAAGATACAGAAATGTCTTGATGAAAATTAATCAATGGTGATCTGTACTCTAGGTCAAAATTGCACAGCCCAAATAAAACTAAGTAGTTTTAGAAAAGCAATATATAAATGTTATTTCCAAAATAAATCTTACAATAATTATATTAGCCATTACTTAAAATCCAGTCAAGGTGCTATGGGCTATCTTACCCATGGCAAGGAATTCACTGGTTAGAGAAGGTGCACGAAACGGCCCTGGTTTAAGTGTGGCACAGCTTAAGTACATACAAAGCCCAAGGATACTTCTGTTTGCCTGAGGACCCACTGCACGCGTTGCTGAGGGAAAGGGCTGGCAGGCTGTGAGCAGGGAGAAGAAAGCAATGCTCCCTGGAAAGCTCGTCTCGGCCACCAGCTGCCCACCTCTCCTGCAGGCAGGAGACAGGCCCCTGGTGCCAACCATAGGCAGAGCAGGAGGGAATGTTTCACCTCCCTAACGTCCAAGAAACAAAATCAACCTCATGCTTCTGGACAACTTTAACGTAAGGGAAACAAATCCATTTTATTTATTCAAATAAGATCAAAAAGTTAATGCTATTATTCAAGGAACACTCTCAACCTAAAATATTCTCACGTTTTATGATTGTCATTGTTTTACATAGGGCAGTGAAAGTATTTTAAAAATGATCAGGCATGCAGTGCAATACAAGTAATCTGTTACACATACCATGTCTGAAACAAATGTTGTTTGTACATAGAACAGGTGAGTGATGGACACTACCTGGAGAGCTAGATCTTAAAGGGCAGGCAGGCATAAGGTCCATCCTGCTCTACTATTGTTTTGGCTTCATGACCTACGAACAGTTCAAGCGTTAAACGCATCTGTAATTAAATGATTAGCATCAATTTCTAATTTAAAAGTTACATAAATTAGTTTATTTTCCTCCAGGATTAAATACATGCAGAAGAAAAATTTATCATATCCCTTCTGCTCCTCTGTCTCAAACTGAACTGGTCAGGAGTTTACTGTATTTCAGTAAATTGCTGATTTTTCTCTAGAAAAGTCAAAAGAACACAACTTAAAACATTTTTGTAGACATCCTCTAAGAGCTGATGTATAAGAAAACCTGCCAAATAACATGCTGGTAGAGCAGGATTTCAAAAAAAGCATTTCTAACTGTTCAAATATCAATTACATATTAGAATAATTCTACATTAGCATATCTGTTGTTTCCTTTAGCCTTCCATTAAAAAGACCTTATTAAAAACATTTGTTTTCCCAAAACATAATTTCTTCTCTAATTTAGATAGCACTTCCTGCATTGAAAAAGCAATTCTCTCTCTCAGGAGAGAGAAAGCAATAAATTAAAATGTCTGTATTGTCTCCTCATTGCATAAATATCTACAAAATAGTTTAAATCCCAGCAAATTAACTATATAATATCACATTTTTTCTTCAAACTCTTTGCTGGATTTAAGTGATATGTATGTAGAAGCATCTTCATATGGGGGTACAATGGCTGTCAGAAAGGATACAGCCTATTAGAAAAGCATTAAACTTACTGTTAACATTGGAATATTAAAAGTTACTTTAAGTGCAGAAAATCCACCCTTGTACTAATGCAAGCACACTGAAACAAGCTCAGTCCCTTGAAAACTCACTAACATCATGGCAAGTTTAACAGCAGTAAGATCTGCTTTCCAAACAAGTCATCTCCAATTCACTTCAACACAATCAGGCCAATAACCAGTGGCTGAACTTGCCTACTAGCCCAGTATAAAAAACCATTCCTATTCAGGAATCACAGATATACACTGGACTGGAAAATTTTGAGGCTCTTCCAAAGGTTTATCTCCCGTTAAGACATCAAAACTACCCCAGAGGTTCCCAGATAAGGCATAGCTGTATCTCTTTTTAGGGAATGTCTCCCCTGAAGTATAATCAGGCTTTATTGCTCATGAACTTCCCAATTGCTAATGTATGAAATGCAAAGAACAAGTAATAGGCAACTGATGCTCAGAGAAGGCAAGAGTGTTGATATACAAACAGGAGCAGTACAAAGATCTTGACAGATTCTATTTTGCTCTGTCTTGCTACCTGAACCAAGCATACAAAGAGACTATGACAAATAATCCTGAAACTATTAGCAATTTCTAATTCAGAATTATTTTCTGTATTTTTAACGCAAAGAGCAATTAAACTGGGCAACATCACTGTTCATTCTCTTTGTCAATAAACAAGGGAGGAAAGTTATCCTTTTATAAAGAGCCATGGGATTTCCTCATCGAGAGTCTAGCACAAGAACATTTCCTTGCCTTTTCTGTATTTCTTTTTTTAAAAAACTTTTTTCTCATAAACATTTAAGAAGTACAAGTTAATATTCACTGCATGCGCTTTAGAACAGATGTTATTTCTCTTCTTCAGTTATCCAGACAATCTCTTAATTAAATATCTGCAAACAGCACCCTGTGAATTGGATTCATATTTTAATCACATAATCCTCTATTTTCTTATTTTGCTTTTACTTCCTCTGTGTGTGAATATATTGCACATGGCTGTAAAAAAACCCTGCATGGCTAAATTCCGTACTGCAGACATTTGAAACCAACCAAAGAATGATTTATATGAACAGTACTGATTCTCAAAACCAAAATGCAATGCTGTTTTACAAGATCATCATTTAAGTCACTGTACTTGTATATTTTGAAGATATTATATATGCATTTATATATTACAGGTGAAACAAACTTAATTTCTCTACTAGTTAAACAATTGTATTCTTACAGTCATAAACAGAAACTTAATTCCCAAATGTCTCTTCAGACAGCAAAAGCTTAAATGCTGACCAGCAAACAACCCTCATATTCCAAGCCCTACGCTCCCATTCCTTCCTTATTCAAGAACTTTTAGAGATCAAGCAAAAGCCTAGTGGGTGAGGCAATCCTTTAGTTAAAAAGACCAAGTATCTGCACAGCAAACCGAACACTGAAATGATTTCTATTACACAAGCATCTTCAAAATATATTTCCTTATCATACCCTCCTAGTTTTTCTCTACTAACATTTAAGGAAAACATTTTTTCAAGACATAATTATACATTCATACATTACAGAAAAATAACTTCAATGTTTCCTGTTACGGATAGAAGATTTATTTAGCCTCTGTGTGGGAAAACAATTTAGAGCTCTAGTATCCATCCCTCAACACACTTCTCTAGAGTAAAACATTGGATAAACCTCCCCTGACACAATTTTATTGAAGAAAAGAGGGTTTCAAGATTAAGTTAAAGTTGCACAATCTCTATCCTTTTCTAAGGGTAATGCTATTATTGCCTAGCGTACTGATTGATTTATTTGGTACGTTAAAAACGCCAGATAACACTTACTCACCAGGGAGGACCCTATGGTAAACTGTGTAACTGTTTCATGGCATTGACCCATTTCTGACTGTGATTTTATGTTCAGCAGTTAGCTCTCTTTACATTATAATCCATAAGGTAGCATATTTATTAAGTGGAGGAAGGAAAATGACATTCAACATGTTAAATCTAAAAAATAATCTTCGCCCTCAACGAATGAAGTTTTGTAATAAAATACATACTGAACCTATGTAAGTACAATACAGGTTTATTGTATTAACTTCTAGAATAGTTCAATATTTTACATGCATGTGTAGGAAAATAATGGAAGAGTGTTAAGGAGGATTGTAAACACGTTCAAGTGGCTTGCAGCTTGGCTGTCGAAAACCACATATATCACATCAAGTATTGCTCAGCTTTGTGTGCTTAAGTAGAATATCAGTGTTTTGGTAACAGGTCTGTGAAGGACTCGGAAGCGCCTTATCGAACATGCTTGAGATTTCTGCTCTGCTGTGGGAAAGATCTAAGCACAGTGGAAAACCGCACCTGCAAGAATCCTTGATATAGAGGAGAAAGCAGCAAGTTCAGAAGCGTTTTTGCTCTCTAGCAAGGACCGAGCTCCGTGGTGCCTGCGGCCCTGCTCACATGCCTTGGCCCAGGTGCTGCTGCGGAGATCCCCCAGTCCATGAGGTAATAAGGATAAATTTACTCTTTGCATTTCAACTATGGTTTTGTGGTTGTTCTTTCATCCTGCTTGTGCTGTCTCACACAGTATGTTTATTTTTTTGTGCTTTGAATTAGATTTTATGTATTTGGTGTAAATATTTAACTTTTGTATATTGATATTTACTACATTAGATGTCTTATTAATAAAAACTTGAACGTCATATATAAAATATAACTAACTTTCAAAGTGCAGGAAAATTTTGAAAAAAATACTAATAAATCAGTAATGTACCTAATATAAAAGATGCTACACTTCCCAGGGGATTTTCTGGGTTGTTGTGGTTTGTTTTTTTTACTTAGAAAGGGATCATTTGAAGAGTTTCACAGAATGTCCATGGAGATTCCAAGATGGAAGAGAATGATCCCCCTCAACCAGCAAGGTGCACTTCCAGCAGGGCAGAGGCCAACACAATGGCCATGCTGAAAGGACCTTGGCTGCTGTCACCCAGTGCCCTGTTCCTCCTCTACACGTGGGGTTATGTCCAAACCACATCATGGCTGACAGCAGGCAAGGGCAGACCTCGCCACCGTCTTCAGCTGCCTTAAGGGAGGGATTAAAGAGGGATCGGAGCTCCCAAGGGAAAGGATGAGGAGGCCATAGACACAAGCCTGCATGGGGGAAATTTTTCTTAGAAGTAATGAAAGATTTCTCCCTGTGAGGATGCTCGAACATGGGAACAGGGTGTCCAGAAAGACTGCAGAGTCTCCCTGGCTTTGGGGAGATGCAAAATTGGGATGGGCAGATCCCTGAGCAAACTGATCTGCTTCCGACTGCTCTGAGCCAGGAGCTATGTAAGAGGATGTCCTCACATTCCCTTTGAGTTCAACTGCTCTGTGATATTATTCTGTGCATCCGTGGATGAGCACACGAAAATTCTGTATGAATGCAACAGGTAACTGGCATTCGGTGGCACACTGGTGGTCAAGATTGAGATAAATCCCCAGAAAACTTTAACACTTTTGCTGAGGTGTTTCCTAAGAGCAATTTTTCATTACCTCATCCTTACCTCCTGAAACTCCTCTCTATGGTCCTGCCCCTACAAGTTCTTTCCTGCTCCTGAAATCAGGCTGACGAAGACTGACACAGAGCTTGATTGTGTGTGCTGCTTCCTCAAAACACACATGCATTTTGGCCCCTGCTCTGCAACGGTGGTTTCTCCAGAACTTGGTTATTTTTAATCCCATAGTGCTGGCCTCCTCTGTCACAGATTTGCTAGCAACCACAGATTTAGATATACAAGTACCTTATTTGTGAGGGAAATGAGGCAACCAGGCTGTAAATACCATATCAGTGCAACTGCAAGAAAATTTTTTACCTTCAACGCTGTTCAGTCCTTTTAGTAGAAAGTTTAAGTGTACGTGAAAGACTACAAGGAAGGGAAAAGTGGCATTCTCTGCACAGTATATTCAAGAAACTTCATATTTATTCATGCATTTTATTTTCTTTTTCCTTACTGCGTGCCAACTACTATGCATAGTTCCTGCACTACATTCAGTGATAAAGAGTGTGTCCTAGAGCTACTAAAAATGCAGATCTATCAATAACATTTAATGCCATCATGAGTGGAACTCATCCAGTAATGTAGGGTTTCCACATTTGATTCACTTTCTCACCTGTGAGCTCTCTCAGTGAATCCTTTACTGTGATGTTATATTTTAAATGAAATATAATGATGGATTTCTAATCATAGAAATGCTATAACATAGCATTCTGTAAGACACAAGTAGTTCCTGAAACACAAGAGTAAAGCACAACTCTCCAGTATCATGCACCAGGAAACCTGAACTCTGTCTTAGAAAAGATTTTATGATTTATTTCTTAAACATCTGAAGCCTCTATAAAAATTCAGTGCCCTATCTCCAAGTTCAAGGTTACAGAAACAGGACTGCTGATAAAAAGCCAATCTTCCATGAATTATGTTTTTGTATTGTTCTTTTTGCTGGAAATTCTACTGAATAAAGCAGTATTTGGACTATGCTTTTAATTTTGGCATAGATATTGATGGAATGAAAATATACTAATTTTAGAAAGTGGTATAATCATTTAAATTTACCTAAAAATTACAATGAAATTGTAATTGCCTGAGGGCAGGAGAGAGAATCTTGTATTTAAAGTAACACATTAGGGCCTCATTCAAATCAACATTATAGACAGCGTATTATCTAAATCAGAAGACTGATTAGATCAGCACTAGAAAAATTTGTATCCTGTAGTTTACTGTGATCTAATCAAACACATAATGAACAGAAGCCTGTCATTAATCTGAAGTGAACCTTATGTGTTCAGTGAAAGGCTACGATATATCAGGAAGGGCTTAACCCAGTCTCCCCTGACCTGTTCAGCACCTAAGCGGCTTAGCAACTTAGTTCTTCCCACAAGCTCAGTATTCAATGTCATGTGTGTATGCAAGTTCTCATTGCACTTCCTTACACACAGGAATCTAAAGATTGCTAACGATCTGTAATCCGGCTAAAAACAGAAAGAAATGGATAATCTCTTTGGGAGGTACTCCCTTGAATGTTAACAGATGACTACAACATTAATATCGAAAGCTCAATGACAGTAAGAAAGTAAAGGTATTGTCTGCTTGGCCTTCCTTTATTAAACACAGGGCAGTGCTACACTGCTTATAATAAATTAGCACTATTTCTTCCTGACAATTTCAAGTGAGAAGTTATCCAAGCTATAGATCAAGTTTTGTCAACAAATGGAAAGAAGGAGTTTCTTGCATTTGTTCTTGGTCTTTACATACAGACAGGGCAAAAGAAAAGAATTCAGGACACTGAATACCCAGTACAGGTATTCCCTCCCTCCTCTCTTCCCTGTGGCTCTTTGAAAAGCAGGGATATGTGAGGCTGTAGGTGATGGCAGTTTTCTTTCTTACCCTTCTGCAGTCTCCTAATCTGCATTTTACATTATCACTGCTCACAGAAACACTGTGCCTTTTCGAATGTCATCACGGCTGGCTGCTACCATCCCAGCCTGCTGTCAGAGACACTGGGGGGGGTCAAGTGTTCCGTGCATAAAATTTTAAGCTGTTTCCAAAAACATTTGTTTTGCATCATCACTGATGCACTTTCTCCAAGAAGCATGGAAGAAAACCATGAGCTTTAATCTGTTTCACTGTTTTATTCAGAAAATGGTTCAGATGCAAAGCAAAATGTTAGCAATATCCTATCCAGACTAAGATATATTCACAGTAGATAGTGGGATAAATGGTGAGGGGAAGTAGAAAGAAAAGTGAAAACTCTAAAATAAAAATTCGACATTGAATCAAGAGACAGGATAAAACACTGTACAGCATTTTAAAAAATAGATTGAGAAAAATTTCTTTAATCTCATATCGGTAATGTAAAAATTGCCTCTGAAATACATTTTACAGACAGATCTTTCTGCTTAAAACATCTAGAAAAGAGCAAACGCAACCTTTATACACTTTCCAACCTTTGTGCAGATTTCAGTATGACAAGTCCTTTGCACTGCACACGCTGATTAAACACTCATACGCATTTCCCTTGGCAGGGTGCTTCTGCTCCTTGCATCATTACAGCTTTTTCACCCGATACTTCTCAGAGCAAAACCTCCCCTTGAGCAAAAGCAACTCCCCTCAAGATGCATAGGGACAGCACAAAGCATTAGGCTCTTAAAAAAACCCTACATCCTCACACTGTAACTGTCAATTCTCCCATTTACTGTGTTCCTAGTTATTTTTGCCAAGCTATAAAAAGTATCTATTTCAACTAACTTCTTGTACGAAGAAGCAGCAAGTCAAACTTTATTGTATGCCTAAAGTTAGTTTCAGAAGAATAAAGCAAAGCTCTTTCACTTTGGAAAGAAGTATCTACTGTCCTATGCAGATACTCAGCAGCATAAATAACCCAGACTACAGCTAATTACAGCTGCTACTCTGGAGCTTGTGACCACCCACTCCAGACTCACTGCTAAACCAGAGTACAGTGGAAGTCCTTGGGCTGTAATTAAGATGGTGATCCATTAGTGGAAATTTCATATTTTATTCAGAATTCTCAATACTTTTGATGGTGGTGTCTTCTTGCTGAAGTAACAGCAGAAGAATAGATGCAGATCTGCACCACCACAACGAGCTTCCTGTTGTGCCATGGTTATGACTGGTCTCAGCAAGAGGCCTCAGAGTGACTTGTACCCCAGCAGTTTGAATGCTGACTGAAAGTGCCAGATCTCCTGAAGGATCACACTCCACCCTCTAACAAAAAGGTCTGGAAACAGTAAAACAGTCTACCTCTGTTTTAAAAAATTCCTGCCTCCTCTAAAATCTGTACTCATGGCTACCTGACTCGCGGCTAGTGAAGGTTTGCTGTTTAAACCAACACTGAAGTCGCAGCCAGCACAGCCAGTGCTGCGTTCCTACACCATCACCAGCTCAGGCAAGGCTGGGAGACAGAACACAAAGAGGGGAAGAGGTTTGTGAAATTTCTCTCCTGTCTAAACACAAGACTGCCAGGAAAGGATGTAGACACATTCAGTGATGAGACAAAGGATCTTTGAGTAAAGAACAGCATCAGTTCATGAGTTGATACATGATCTCCCCTTCTTTAAGACAATTCTCAAAAAGCTTTCTTTGTATCCTTCTCTATCCATACCCCTTTCTGGGCCAGACACATGGAGCCTGTTCCCCTTTCTCTACCTTTTAGCTCTCCAAAACCACTGCAAACATAGGCTGGTGACCTGAGATGCCACTGTTGATTGCCACGCTAACGCTAGAGCCAGTACTCACAAAAGGGCTGAGTTTCAGGCTGTATCTATATGAGTATATAACTAACCCTAGTAATTTAACAGTATGGATGACTGCATGCCAGTGCTCACACCTATATGCCAGCCCTGCTCAGTTTCATAGAGTAGATACAGCTTTGCAGAGAAATGTTCCTACAGACATCAGATAGGCTGCAGTCATCTAAAGGAAACAAACAGACAGCAGAAGTCTAGTACTTAAAACTTGTTCCAATAAAAAGGGATGGGTGTGACAAAAAGTCAAATCAAATACAATCAACTTTCATAAAAGCTAGCACTGTAAGATAGAACAAGAGCTGAACATATGCAAAAGGAAGAAATGTCATAAAACCTAACCTTGAACTGAATATTACCAACAAACTAAAGCTGACTTCCAGCACATTATTATATGCTTTGATGTCTCTAAAGGCCTTTTCACCCTCTACAATAGTCTACTGTAATTGTCACATGGTAATCAGATCTGTTGAGTATGCAGGAACTTGCTTCGTTTCAAAATGTTATGGTGCTTACAAAGGATTTTATTCATTAGACAGATTAATAGCTGTTCTTTGAACTCTCCCTCCTTCACACAAATCTGTGTGGAGTGCCAGTCCAGTGCTGCCTGGAGGACAGTGGAGAAGGGCCTCAGAAACTGGCCTGTGAGAAGAAAAGCAAGCTTACATGGAAAATCTTACTAGGAATCATAACTGAAAAAAATTCTTGAGCAAACATGACTCCCTTAATTATTAAAATAAACCCCCCCATACAAATGAATTCCCAGTAATAATAAAAGAGGAATCTGATGATGATCTTATTCCTCCTCCTTTCCCGTACTTCAGAATCAGATCATTCTTTCAAGTCTATGTTTAGCAAACTTCTTAGGTACCATAAGAAAAATATTACAGAGGTCTCTGCCACAGGCAAGTATGCAAATATCTCGTTGCATTACATGAATATAACCTAACCACAGGTAAACTGCATGAAAGCAAGCACAGGTGTTCTTACACCGTGTTGATATTTATCATGTTGCTTTTTGGAAATGTAGGTTTCTTGTACAGATTTGAGATAGTTATTGTTAAAAATAACACAGAGATGGTTTGCTATTTTTATGGTTTATGTTTATAATCATTTTATTTGCAAAACTTCTTAAATGACATTTTAATATCACATGTAAAACCTACTGGAGGAAGCAAATGTAATAAATCTTGGTTTATTCAAGTACATAATTTTATATGCATTCCTATGTTCATACTGCTATGAAAAAGTCTGAAACAGAATTTAGAGGCTGTAGATAACTATCCCTCATTGCAAGCAGACTAAAGTGCCTACACTCTTTGAAATCTTAATTATTACATATATATATGTTTAAATCAAGAAAATGACACTATTTGGATTTTCCTTAATGTTCCTAACATGTTAAATTAATTTATTCTAAACTCAAACCCAAATAAATGATCAGTAACTAGTATTAGAACAAGCTTGAGAAATGTCATCCTAAGAGTGTGTTCTCCCAGGGATGCTTTAACACCTGAAAATGGTAGCTCACTACAGGATTAATTTTTTTCCCTTTCTTGTATCAGTAGTATTGTTGTTCTGATTTTGCTTCAAGAAATAACATTCAGGGAAGCCTGGAACTCTTGTTTTAAACCAAATGGTACTGCTTCCAGTCTTGAAAGATCAAAACAGCAAAAAAAACCCCTACTGCTAACTGGTGGCTTCCAATTTAATGGAATGCCATCTTGGAATGCCATCTGGGGTTTTAGTCAATTAATCCTTCCTATAGTTCTCATTAAAGACAATGACAGAGATACCATGTACATCACCCTGGCAGAATATTACTGACTGGCATCAGCACAATCATACTGAAGACTTGGCTCAATACTTAAAACAGGAGCTACCATCTAAATGATTAATTCATCTAAAATGAATACAGCCATAATTAAGTATTGACAGAAATAAAAAAATCTAGCTGATTTGCAACTGAACTGCATAAGACAAAAAAAAAAGCAGCCATCATAGAGCCAACAAATGAATGTGAAAGCAAAATTCCAAGCCTAACATTATAAAACTCATTTTAGAGGTTTGGATTTCTTCACCATTTCTGTCATGATCTTGCTAGACCCATTTACACAGGTTGTGCCACGACAAGAAAAAACGTAGTTGCTAAGTGCAAGAAAACAAACAAACAAACAATGGATTTCTGAGATGATTTGTCCAAATGCAAAGATTCTTCCTGGCAAAGCAAAGGGAGAGCAGTCTGAGGTGCTACACTGCGGTGTCAGGCTGACCACAAGCTCTTCTATGATCGTTTGAACATCTGGAATGCAAAGAAGAGCCTGCATGGTCATTTCCTCTTCTCAAGGGACCTAAGAACTGACACTTAAAGTCCGGAAGTAAACAACGGTCAAGGTATTCTAAATGGGTAAGTCACATCACAATCAAATCCAAGACAATAGCCAGTTAGGACTTCCAGCATAACTAGAGGAATGAGCAACAAAAACAAGGGCATTGTTTTTACTTTGTACACCATGTACATAAAATGACAGCAGAACTTTACTGAAAACTTCCCATATGCATTACTGGTGCTTTAACGCAGGAGGAAGCCCGTCCCTAAAAAAGGAGCAAGAGAGTACAGGGCTCGTGCTCCTGGGCAGGAGGGCTGTGGAAGGAGAAGGGCTACAGAAAAACTCCTCAAGGAAGAGAATTTGGGAACACTTGAGACAGACAAAATACCGGTAAAGTGTATTTTCTCCTCTGATCTGAATTCAGCACAGCTTTTGTTTCAAGTCAATGGCTGACCTCCCAGTAACAGAAAGGTTGCTTAACTTCTGCTTTTTGTTTGTAATCTGTTTATTCTAAATTAGACTCCGACTCTAGAATGTTTTTCTCCCTGTAGCATGAGAAGTAAAGGAAGTACCAGTTCCCCAAGTCTAGTAATAGATATTGCATCTCAAAGATGTAGTGAAACATAGTTTGCTATTTAAAAAAAAACACAGTCAAAAGGAATCCTCTCCCATGTATTTGACTACAAAACCTTGCAAATACTATTTTCTTACCATATACTTTAACTGTGCTTCATTGAGAATTTCACTTAATATCAAAACTAAAAGTGGTATTCAACAAAACACTGTGTTTTAGCAAACTTCTAGTAGTGACATTTGGTGCATAGAAGATGGCCAGGGAGAGTGGCTCCCCTGCAGGAATGCTACTGGGGAACACACCTGGACACCATGTCACCCTGGGATGGACCTGAGCTATCGTTTCTCTAATACTGACCAGACTTACCCACATTCCAATGAGTAACAACTGGTTTTCAACCAAATGTGTTATTCAAACTTAGCAGCAGCAATAAAGCATAAGGTTAAAAGAAAAAGATTTTTCACGTGTCTGTCTTATCAAAAGCCCATATGAAGGTGGTAACCCTGACCAACCAGTCCACTCCAGGAAGCCAATGATACCACCATGAAGGGCTTTCCACAATCAGTGATATTTTAACTCAGTAAAAAGGCTGGTTTTGTTCTATCAAAACTTCTTTACTGGCTCTTATTTTCTATTAGCAGCTCAGAAACTCAGCAGAGTGCTCCAGCTTATCAAAGCCTGATGACTCTCATGAACATAATAAACCTCAAGTAGCTCAGAAATGCCCTGGCTCTAGTCATTGTTTCCTCTCTCTACCCTTCCAAAATCTTTGTTGCTTAAAGTCAGTATAGTCACACAGTGAACATCCCACTAACGAGGCTGACAGACATGTTAAAATGTTTAGAAGCAGCCCGCGTTCATATTACTGTAACTGCTGCAAAACTGACAAAGGGGGGTCATCTGTCTCAGGCTACATGCCCCACATTTTCTTTCCTTCTATTGTTAGCCAATAAAAAAAAATAAAATCACAAAACCAGAAATTCATGCCAGAAAGATAAGGGATGTAACAGTTCTTTTAAGGCAGATAAAAAAAGCACAAGGAAGTATAATGCACAAGAGAAGGAAGCAAAGTCACAGACACCTCAAAATCTTTAACAATGGACTATACTTGTATTTAAGGAGAATATAAGACACTCAAGCTATCAGATAAAAACTTAGATGCAGAAAGTATAAAGGCTGAGATATTACTGCCAAAACGAAACATGCTACTAAACCTTCGGCAGGAAGGCAAGTGGAATCTATAAACAGGAGTAATTATACTAACAAGTGACTTGCACACTGTAAATACTGAATAAAGACAAATAATAATTAATTTTTTCTGACAGCTGTCACTAGATTATAGCAGTCACATTAGCACTGTAGATACTCGGAAGCAAAACTACAAAAACAGTCACCAAAATGACCTTTAGTTTTTAAATGTTTAATTAACATACCAGTTTTGGGTGCTGCTTATGTCCATTCCTAAATTAATTACAATTTTGAGCTGTGTGTACTTCAGTGCAGGAAAATCTCATACCTCTCATTATGTCAATGAAATAACAGTACACTTGAAAACTAATTTAGGAAATCAACTCCCAGCACAAAATAGATTTAACCATTTTGGAGAGTTTACTTCCCATACAACATCGCATCAGGTTCTTATGCAACTGGCTTTGGCTACGCACATGAGCTCTGGTTTTCCCATGCAAATGGGGTCTTTCTTCCTCATTTGACGAGATTAAATTCATTTCACACATAATTTGATTGCTCTTCCTTAACACACACAGAAAAGGAATATGCCATGACCTCTGCTGCTATTCTTGAAAGGCATGTTTTACAAGCCATACAATACACTGAAATGTTACATTCTGAAGTTTAAGCATCTTAACTGACCCAGACAAACTTCATTGCAAAAGCAACTGGGAAAACTTACTGTGACAATTTACTAAAGGCAATCACATCTCTAGCAAAAAGAAACTATTTTATTATGCTTCATGTACATCCTGTATTTGGCTTCTGCTCTGATGTTTTTGAAAAGTGGGAGTTACTGCAGAAAAGCAAAACAAAACAGGATCCTCCAAATAGAAGACACATAAACATATAACCAACATTCCTCCTCCCTAATAGTTCTGTTAAATCCATAGGTCCCATGGAAAGGCTATAAGGAAAACAATTGAGACTGAAAGAAATTCTACAGAGGATTACCCTAACATCTCTTCCGCCTTTGGGGGGAATTTACACAAAAATGTAAAGCTGAAGTATCTTACAAGGAAGAAACCACCTAAAGAAAGAAATCCACAGCAACCTCTTCAGGGAATGCATTCTAGCACAGCTTTCAAAATCACTGTTTTACTTTCATGGGAACAAGCCTGAAGTTTGGTAACTCTGCTTTTAGCTCAGTATATTTTCCTTCATTTCTGTAATATTTTGATTTTTTTTCTTTCCTGTCTGCTTGTGCTTTAAATAGCATTTGGTGGCCTGGAAAGATACCGAGTCATATTTCCTGAAAAGGGACTGCAATTTTAATATCGGCAGCATCTGATCCTGTGTGTTTCCGGCAGATAGAGCAGAAACACCACCTGATTTCTGCAGTTGTGCTCTCGATGTTAAGAAACATCCAAAAGCCTGAGAGATCAGGAATTTGCTTCTCCGTGCCAGGTAAACTGATCTCGAGGTGTCTGTAATAAGTAACTACTTCTTTAGCCAGGCTACTTTTTATCCACGTTAGTCCTGTGGCTCGGGTCCATGCTGGGAGGCAACAGCATGCAGCTGAAGCCCAGCAAAAGTGGACTGAAATGACTGCCAGAGTGAAGGGAGAGAAAGGAGAAGCTCCTGCTTAACTACACCAGCTGCACAGCACCCGCAAGAGCAACTCAAGCAGTGCCTCCAGGCTCCCACTGGGAAGACCTATCTGCATTAAAAGAATTGCTATTTCTGGAATACTTACCAAAGTCTTACACAACACTCCATCAGTTGCGTTATCTGCTTCAGAGGCTGTAGTGGTGTGGGCTACAGCACGCTTGGAGAACCAGGGAAGGTGCTTTTTATAGCACTGACTAAACCTTAGAGGCCATCCGCAGCAAGGACTATGCTTATGAGTCAACCCAGTGTCTGATTTCTAAAAAACAGTGACAATGATAATGTGGAGATGATGATGGATTTATTCAAACCCTTGTGGAAACAGGATTTAGAGGAACAATGTTAAAATTACTTATGTGACTCGATACAATCAACGCTATCCAAAATCTACATCAAGACAAAACACCACAGCACTGAGCAGACTTACTGAGCTCACGCATGGGTTTCCTCCCTCACCAAAGAGGGCCAAAGTATCAATACTTTTGGAAGGTATTAATTTTCTTGGCTGTTTAACCATGATGTTTAAAAACAACTGAGTATTCAACTCAGCTGATCTTTCAAATATCCTAATTGTGAACCAGTGTTACAACTGACTATTTTTGACAATTAAAGTTGTGTCTAAGATGGCTGAGACATTTCTGGATTTTAGTGTGATGAGACCCCAGAAAGAGAGACCCTCATGAAAATGGCTTTGCTTTTCTTCTACTGCTGTCTTCCCTCATTTCCTTTCATCTATATTACATATATTGACTCTGTGATCCCCCACCATTCATCCCTGTTGAAGCCCTCATGCCTCTTTTGCCCTACATTTTCCCATTCTCTTTATATGACATTATGGAGGAAGAGTGTTCACACCACGCATTTTCAGGTGAGGAAGCTAGCTTTCCTATTCAAACAATGGCAGTAGCATCTGCACCCCCTAGTTGAGGAGAGAAACCTTATCAGGAGCAGAAGTGGAAGCCCACGCCCAGAGAAGGCGGTCAGGCAGCCCCAGCCCCACAGACAGACAGGCCTGCTCCCTTGTACCTGGCAGAAGGCTGGCAGCCTCCCACGCTTCAAGCCTACTCTTTGAGCAGTATTTAACAAATTGAACAAGTAACACCTAAAAAGGGAAATACTGTCGAAGCATAAATTTTATTAACTACCATATAACCCTACAAAGGGCTTACTCAACAGTCTCACCCCCTCTTCTACGTCCCAGAAGCAGAGGCCGGCTGAATAAGATCTTGTTTTCCTCACAGCATGAAAACAGTACTCAAATCAACACAGGGAACATATTATGCCAGTTTTCCACCAGATACACTAAGACCTACGTGCAAAAGTTAGCTTGATGCAACACCAAGGGAGAGCTATGGGACTAGCAGGGGAAAAAGGCTGTACAGGACTGCAGGCAGGAGTTGCAATCAACATGAGGGATTTCCAGATAGATACAGACGCTGCATGTTAAACATGCTCTTACTTCTCCCAGAGGACAAGAGGAGGAAATCCAACTATTCAGTCAATAATTCAAGGCAGGATAAAGTGTACATTGCTCTTTACAACCACTGCTAAAGCGAGTAGACATTTTCTGCTCAGAATGAGAGGCAAAGGACACTGAATATGAGTCCAAACAAAAAATTCTTCTTTTTAGGAGTAAAAAGAAAAAAAAATGTTCTGATCAACACATATGCTCTTTCAAGACTTGCCAGTCTGTATGAGAAGTGATCTGTCAGACATTTATTCAGAACAACTTAAAAGGCTGCTTCAAAGTCTTAATTATAAAGTAAGCTGAATATGTGCTGTTCTTACTTGTGATGTGTCCATATCAAGCCACTGAGACTCTTCCAAACCATCATCAAAGCACACTGGAAGAGTTTACCTGGGCTCTTCGACTACTAATTTAAAGGTAATTACTCTTTCCTACTTTTTTCCCCCTTGGAACATGCTGAGCAAGCACTGGAGCACTTTTTGTAGTGTGGCATTTTCTCCAAGGATTTCGCTGAAATATATTACCTAATATTTAGTTAAAAATAATTTTCATCTTTTCATTTGTGATAAGTCTTAACTGAAATTCATTTAATGTCTGATTCTACAGTTTCACCAGGCCTTTATAGATTTCCTGATCTTAGCAGCTTTTTTAAGATTCCTGGAACTCAGAACCTGATGAATCAATTTCTGTTGGTTTTCCACCTTGACATACTGAATTAAAAATTGCAGCTTGAAGCAAGTTCTTGCAGCTGAATTAATAGCTTCTGGACAGAACTTAAAATGGAAAAATCTGACAGGAACTGCAGCACAAATATCAAGGTTAAATTCTAACTGCATCTGAGCCTTTCAGCAAGGTTTTTGCTCACATGAGTGGTTTGACCATATTCTCAATGTCCAGTTATTTCCAAACCCTGTTTGGCCTGCATGTGCTAGTTTTAGACAGTTACCACCATATCAAAGCAGTTCTTAAACTAATATCACAATTCCTTTTACCACCAGTAATATGCTTCTAATACTTCAAAAAGGCAAATTAACTTGGAATTGAAAGTAAGAGAGAAAAAGCACATTGTTTCATACAGCTATTTTTGTCTTCATTGGCAATCAAGGCAATTTTCTCACAATGCAAAACATGAGATTTATGTTTCAAAATACAAATATCTTAAATTAAAATGTAAAATATTTTCCTCCATATGATTAGTTTTTCTCCTGTACTAAAATATATGACAAATAATAGAAACAGAAGGAAAAGGAACATCTTTCTCTGATTCACCCTCCTCCAAAGAAGTGATGAAAACTTACCTTATGGCTAATAGAATTTGTGTGGAGTATACAGGACATATTTAATTTAAGCAAGACCACGTTAGTTAAGTATTAATAGCTATTGGGCTTGCCCAAAGACATTTTTTCTCCATGTACTCCCACACAAAATAATTAAGGACAGAATGGTCAGGAGCTTTTTATATGGTTTTCATCATGGTTGAATACCACAAAAAGCAGTAAATATTCAGGCCTAAGTTTAATGTAGAGAATTCTGTAAGAGCTATTGAGAGATTCTGCAAAGGTCCTGTTACCATTTTTTCCACCTGTTTTAAACCATGAGCTGCATATAGCTTTCCAATAGCAGCCGTATTTGCCCAAAGAATGCCATCATTCTCTTATTTCACCCAATGCTTCAATAAATTTATGTATATACATTTATTCTACAGTGTCTTACAGGTATTTATGTATAATATACAACTATATATGTGCATGAACATGTACATCATATGTCTCAATGCAACCCTTAGTTTTCCAGTTAAGGTTCTGCAGCATTGAAGAGGAAAACTGACGTTGTCTCATGCAATATTCTTTCAAGTAGCCTCAAAGAGTTATTCACCTTTTTTTTTTCCGCCAGAGACATAATAATTATTTCTTGAAATTTACCGTTTTCCAGAAAACTCCTCCTTTGTGTTCACTTCTCCATCTTCAGATAAAATATATCAGGGAATAGAATGAATCTAAAATCTTCTCAGAGAGAACATTTCACCCATACACTCACTTGATCCCAGCACCTCATCACCTCAACACAGCCACCCTGGTCTCTGGAGAGCACTGCCACAGCTCTCAGGTGCTGGCCAACCCAACCACCCCTCACCAGGCTGGCTAGGAAAGGGCTGCTGATCAACCTCCCTTCAGCCTGGGCACTGAGCGGGCCCAACATTTCCTACTAACATGGAACAACTCCCTGAAGGTTGTCTTTGTCAGCAGAAGGTTGAGAAGGTTGTCTTTGTCAGCAGAAGGTCGAGAAGAGCGTTACATGTTT
The DNA here is from genome assembly GCA_013401335.1 of Brachypteracias leptosomus. Classification (NCBI taxonomy): domain Eukaryota; kingdom Metazoa; phylum Chordata; class Aves; order Coraciiformes; family Brachypteraciidae; genus Brachypteracias; species Brachypteracias leptosomus. Next base: position 44,388 of record VYZX01018423.1, read on the forward strand.
TTCAATAGAGTATGTGGAAAAACGGGTACTATGTCAGTACCTATTTGGATAAATGTCAGTGAAGGAGTTTCTTCTGCTTCCCGCTGTGCTATCAACAACATTTAAAGTATTCTTCCTTTTAAAACAATTAAGATATCAAGATCAAGATAATAGTACATCATTACAGTGTCTACCAGAAGCTATTAAGAACCAGTCAAATAGCAGAAGCCACAGAAATACATCTGATTCATATCAAAAGTCACTCAAATATTCTAAAACAGGCTGGGTGTACTTCTAAAGAAATTTAAAAGTCAGAATTTTTTCCTTCTTTTGATACACATTTTGAAGAACTCCCTAATTTTCCCAGAGAAAGATAAGAAGTTGTTAACCTTTCATTTTGAAATAAAAGAGCAACTTTGGACAAAAAAAGGTATCCAGATCTATTTTTACCTTTTCAATTCTTGGAAGAAGAAATATTCTGAAAGAAAGGGACATGTTTCCCAAATAGCTAAAGAACATTGCAGACCTCGTTTAATTTATCTGAATTACGACTTATAAAATCAGCTGTAAAACCTCAAAAATCTCTTCTCCTAAGTAACTAGCAACAGGACGAGAGAAAATGCCCTCAAGTTGTGCCAGTGGAGGTTTAGATTGGATATCAGGAAAAATTTCTTTACTGAAAGAGTGATTAAGCATTGGAACAGGCTTCCCAGGGAACTGGTGGAGTCACCATCCCTGGAGGTGTTAAAATGTGCAGACGTGGCACTTCAGAACATGAAGTGTACGTCAGCATGGTAGTGCTGGGTTGATGGTTGGATTTGATGATCTTAGAGGTCTTTTCCAACCTCAGTGATTCTATGATTGTATGATTAATAGTTGCACTCTACTCTTTCAGATTAGTTTTGCATTCTATATAGTACCTGTTGTCTTCTTTAAATGTCCTGCAAGCCATGGTGACACCAAGCTAGCCAAACTTTTCTGGTCATGGTTTGCAAATGAATTTTTTCTTTTTTCAATTGACTGTTTTATTTAGAGCTACCTTCTTTCTTCTAAAACAATACATAATAATATCTCTACAGCTAGAATAAGACAGCTTTGAAGAAAAACATGTAATAAAACTTTGGGTTTTCTAATTTTTCCAACAAACTCCATGAGGAACTTCTGACAGCAAATTCTTCATCTCTCCAAAATCATCTTTCTTGTTGGAGAAATAATCCTTCTTCAGAACCTAAGACACATTCAACAAACAAACAAAGTGCAACAACCTCCCCAGATTACTTCAGCAGAGGAATGAAGCTGAAGCTTGGGCGATGCTTCCAGACAAGTTTGATGGAAGATCTGCTGAAACTTGCAGGTTGCCACCAAGAGCTTGCCATTCTCTTTCTCCCAGGGCTGCACATTTCTCACTGTTTTCCTTGCATTCAAACTGGCAAGCTATGCAATCGTGTGCTCAGATATCAACAATTCAGAAAGAAGTATGACTTTACAAGGGGATAGATTATAGCACTTGACAAAACAGCCAGTTCTCTTTGAAGGTCCTGATCTACTGCAGTCTAGGAAGTTGAGCTTGTTTTAGCACCTCCAGTTACTTCCTCCCGCTATGCCATAAGTAAGAGGTAATAACTTTGCAACCGAACATACTGAACATACTTCTCCTTTTCTTAGTAACTCTTTCCACGTTTTCCAGGAAGTTCTCTCTTGGAGACCTCCTTGCTTTAACACCTCCAGGAGACACAAGAGCAAGTGCAAGTAGCTTGTCTACTATAATTTTTGGCAAATGACAGCTGTACTGTCAACATCAAGGGTTGTCACCAACCTCTCTTAAAGCTTGTATTACATCTCAAGTTTAAGGAGGTTTCAAGACAGAAAACACAGCCTTACAGATCTTGCATGCAACTTTTATCAAGATTCTGATAACAACACATTCCCAAATAAATGAAGGAACTGAAAAAGCTCTTAGGCATATGTGACAGTTCATATATGAAGCAAAAAGCCTTCAGTCATGTAAGATAATATTTTTTAAATTATTCCAAGGAATTAGCAAGATGTCAATAAAGAACAAAATACCCCCAATAAAATACCCCAAATTACTGCCAAATGAACTCATTCTATTAGAATGGCTCTGATAGGGATAGGGCTAAGGTTGGACTTGATGATCTTGAAGGTCTCTTCCAGAGGAAACTATTCTATGATTCTATGATTCTATGAATTGCAAATAAATCTGAAGACATCCAGATATGTTAACAGGAGTCTTAACAAAATATTTCAAAGCAAGTTCTTAGGACAAACTCAAGAATACTGTAAAAGTTTACTTCTATTCTGCTCTTTCTGGCAATATCTGGGACTTGAATTCATGCAACTTGACCAGAATACACTACAGGCAGGAGTGGAAGATGCACCCACTTTCTACTAAATTAAACCCATGGTATCTGTCCTGTGACAGGGAAAAATTGCTGCTGTTATTGCACTTTGGAACTATTAGAGCAGGCATTTCACATGGTATATGATAGATACTAAATAGTAATTATAGGCACTCAGCACCTGAGGCTGTACAGTTGCTTCGTACAGCACTTCCTCCAGCAAGACACGAACTAAACTTCAGGTTTTTGTACCAATTATGAATTTAATGAACTTTTGCTCCATTTTACCCCAGAGACAAGGATGAAACAGCAGCAAGCTGCAATTACACACCCCACTCCTCAAAGTCTCTGTAGCAGAGCAGGTTTCAAATTCCTTGAAACAACCAAATCATGATACGACATTCTCAAGCCATTTATTTTCTAATTCAAGAATTGTCTATTATTCTATGGAGACAGCTTGTGAACATGCTGGCCTAATGAGAGTAAGTTATCAGTAAGCTGGGTCTATAGAAGCATATGCAGATTCAGTAGCCATCATCATAGAATCCTGATCTACAGGACCTAATAAAATACTTATAATGCCCACAGTAAATGTAGAATCATAGAATCATTTAGGTTGGAAAGGACCACCAGGATCACCAAGTCCAACCTTTGTCCAACATCTCCCTGATCTCTAGACCACGTCCTGAGGTGCCACACCCACTCATCTTTTGAATACCTCCAGGGATGGTGACTCCACCACCAACCTGGGCAGCCTGTTCCAGTGCCTGACCACTCTTTCAGTAAAGAACTTCTTCCTAACATCTAATTTAAACCTCTCTTGGCGCAGCTTGAGGCCATTACCTCTTGTCCTGTCATTAGTTACCTGGGAGAAGAGACCAACACCAGCCTCACTACAACCTCCTAGGTAGTTGTAGAGAGCAATGAGGTCTCCTCTCGGCCTCCTCTTCTCCAAGCTAAACAGTCCCAGTTCCCTCAGGTGGTCCTCCTAAGACATATTCTCCAGACCTCTCACCAGCTTTGTTGCCCTCATCTGCACCCGCTCCAGCACCTTAATGTTCTTCTTAATGTGTGTACCTTGCACAAGCTTAAGGGTATTAGTATTTTTCTATCAACAGAATAGCCAGTCTGAAGTTTAATAAAACAATTACAGTTTTTGACATACACAGCGAAGAACAGAGAATCTGGGTTAAAACACATGCAAAACCAAACTAAAAAAATAATAAGTCTTAATAAGAAGACTTTCTAAAATAATGGCATTTGTTTAAAAAAACTCCCTCAAAATTCTGTTCTATTTTAAGGCCTTACATTTAAATACAAATAGATTTTCGAAATTGTATTCTTCTCTATTGTTTTAGATTTTAAAAATACCTTTAACACTGCAGTCATTACAGTTAAAGGGAAGGGAGTGAAAACACTTTCCTTTGGGCCAGTGATATGTCAATTTTGTACTGCTGCCTATTTCAGATCCCATTTATTACCAGTGGTCGTAAAAAGGACTTTTCTCCATGCAGATCAGAAAAGCTTTTATTTCTACCCTGCTTCATCTTATGGACTTGGTACCTACTGTTTTATACTGAAAAAGACATCCGCATAGTACATTCTGGTTTATATGGATTTGTAAATATTCAAGACAACTGCATGAATAAGAGATTATTAACATTTTTCCTTTTATAAAAGCCTAATACTGAAACTGTATTCCCCACTGCCATTTGAGACTTTATATTCAGTGAATTCCTGCTTTCCTAAATTACATTTTTTCATGATACAAGTACATAACTTCACTGTGTAGGCTGCAAATCTGGTGGAAAAAACCCCATTTTTTAGAAATGTTGAGTACTATCCGATTATCATTTTGTGGCAAGTTTTCCGCCTACATTAAAACCCACAGATAGTAAAAGTCAAAAGGAGCTGTGTTACATACCAGCTTGGCTCCGGAGGGAATGTAATTACTGCTTTTGTAGTGAATTTAGTGGCTTTTTAAAAAACACTTCACATTTCCAAACTGAACCCGGAAACAACTGTATGTAAAACTATTTGTGCTATATTAAAAAAGATGTTTCACAGCAGCCATGTTTTGAATTTTCCCAGTTACTCTGGATTCTATATATTCCCAACTGTTCTACAAATGTAATACTATTTTTGGTTGAAGATTAGTGCTCAAAGATCTCCAAAAACCCCTCTTTTTTTTTTTTTACATTAAATACTGTAGGTCCCTAAAATAAAATATACATGCTTCAAAATGCACAAGTTCCTAGTCATGCAGCTGAGTTTGAAGTACGCATGAACTTACCCCTAAGGACTTTATTTTTAGGGGATCTGGGCTAAACCACCTCTTTAAGAGCAAGCTGCAGGGTAGATTCTTGCTTTGACTTCTATTATACAATGTGTTCTCCTGCAAATAACAGGAGTTTTTTCTTCAAGGCAATTATACTTATTTTAAAAAGAAACCCTTATATAAGCCTTTCACAATTGAGGAAAGAGTAATTAACTTGCATAATTGTTGGTTGTGACCTGTAGTTTCAGTAATGCAGCTCAGCAGGCCTTTAAAATGGTCAGACACAGGCTGTTAGTATTTGCCAGGAAAGGATATAATCATGGATTTTCAGCCTCCTTTTTATGCATATACATCCCTGTCACTGAAGTAAACAGAGGCCAGGTGTAAGCAGAGACGACCTTCAAGAAGAGATCTCAGATATCAATTTTATTTCCATAAATTTTATTCATGCTCTCAAGACAGAACACTTCTCCATGGTATTACAGTTGGCTGAGCAAAGCAGGAGGAAATAGATATTAAAAATCTCAAAAAAGTGGCAAATTTACAACTCCATACAAGAAGTGAGATACAGGAATTTCCATAAGATGTATGGCTAAACAAGCACCAAAAGAGGCCATGAAGGCAAGTTAAAAGGTACATATTAATCCCAGAAATAGAATAGAAAATTTGAACAAAAAAAGACTGAAATTTGAAGACTGAAAAAAAGAATATCCACTTGAGGACAATTTGGCAAAAATTATTGTCCCATTATTTCCACATTGACAGATGTTCAGCACTTCAGTTTATGACTCAGAAATGCTCTTAGGGTGATGCTGTACAAGTTGTATTACCTCCTCTCCACTGCACTTCAAGAAGAAAGGAAGAGTAGCACATTGGACCAACTGCCCTGGCATCAACTTGATCCCAAACCTCGCATTTCTCAATTCTACATTCGGTACTCTCCTTTTGTTTCTTCTCTTTTCAGCACTTTTTTTTTTATTTCAAATGACATCTAAATGTATTATTTAAGTACTGAAGCACTGACATTTGCAGATGTATGCTCTTGCTCAGTAGCTCTTCTGTACAATTAATTATTGAAAATGTAGTAAGTAAAAGCAGAACAACCCGGACATCAGCTGTTTATTTACCTTCCTTAGAGAAAGGTGCAGCCCTGTCTCCATTACTGAA
>VYZX01018424.1:4601-44269 GCA_013401335.1 Brachypteracias leptosomus
CTGCTGCAGGCTTTTTTGGTTGGATTGGTTTCAAGTCTGATAAACACCGTGATCTGGTTCATTATACAGCTGTATAAATGCATGTGCCAGCAAAAGGGAGGAAATGACCCAGGTGTGGGAATGGGAGATGGAGAACAGGAGACTGCTGCTTTCAGCATCACTGCCAGTTTGTGCTCTTTTAGATGGTAGCTTGAGAAAATGTTGATGACTTCCACGTGTGCCTGCTATACCTCTCTACAGTTGTTTTTCTTTTCACTGCAAGAACTCTTCCTTCTATTTCTTCAGCAAACTCAAAAAAAAATGCTAGTGGGATTTGGGTGTTAAGTTCTTATTATACTGCTACTGGGGACCAGTAGATTAAAAGATTTTATATACCTTATTCTCCTAAGGAGTTAGGGGACCAGGAGAGCCATTTAAGAATGTGACCATCTTTGCAGTAAGTGTGGTGAAAACCAGGAAATACTGAATGGCTTAGTATGTACTTGAGTGTTCTTGGGTTCAGAAACTAATGAACCTATGCTTGACTGCACAACTCATGTGCTCTTAAGGACACATCAAGGTTATGTGAAGTGCAGGGCCTGGCCTCCCTTTGGCTTCCCTGTGATGGCAGGTTAAGGTGCATGGGCAGCTCTGGATAGAAAAGGGTTCACTGATTTATTGATTTTTATCACTCGTAGTATCCTCTGTCTTCTTGTGTGAAATAGTTTGACAATTTCCCTAGTGCTTGGAGGAGTAAGAAAGTGTTGTTAAAAGCTGATGGTACTTAAGTGGCCTGAGCTTCAGTGTAAGGAGCATTTGTCCAGCACTGTAAACTAGACTTAGGCAACTCTTCTCATGGATTGTGGAGCAAACTGAGAAATAGGTAGCTACCTAAACACAGAGTCCTCTATTAGTTTTAGGCCTTAGTGTGAGGTTCTCACAGATTTTGAGGAGCTGTTAGGAACACAGAAGTTATGCTGGAGGAGGCCGGTGGGACCTTCTCTTTAACTGAACTCTTGGTTTGGAATTCACAAAATGGGATATTTTAAAATGGCCCTTATAGAAGGGCCTGAAGGGTTTTTGGACATGTATTTAATTTCTTTCACGATAGAGAAACACAGGGTAGCAGACTGAGTCACTTGTTTTAAAATAAATTCTTAGCTTTACCTTTTCAGGCTTTGTGCAAGAGCAGAGCATATGGTAAAATAGCTAACTAGAAAACTCATATTCTGCTTTTATGTTAATATTTTGCTGTACCAGTTGTCTTACTCAGCTTTTAGTTTTTCTGAAACGAGATTGTCATAGGTCTGACATCTTCCTTCTGCTGCTACAGTGTAAATGAACATTCAGGCTGCTGCTATGTCTGGAGCTTGAGCTATTTAGGAGACTTAATGTGTTACACTTTTTGGCAAGTTTAGATACAAATAAATAAAATAAGCATTTGAATAATTCTTGCGTAGGTTATATATGTATGTGTGTGTATGTAAGAGAGTGTTTAGTTATGCTTAGAAACATCTATCTCTGTGTGGATGAACCTGAACTCCTGGGACCATTTTAAGCTTAGTTACACTGAAAGGTGGGTGCCTCTGATTAGTCTGCTGTATGAGCAGAGACACATGCAAACAGGTAGTTGATGCCAGTAGTCAACACTAAAACAAGTTTTATAAATCCCTATAGAATGTAGGGCTCTGTGGTGTCCTGCTGGGAAGCTGGAGATTTATGATGTGAACTGATTACAGTATTAACCTTACCCATCCAAACTTCATTCTGGTTTCTTATCAGCTGAGGCATTGATCTCCAAAAATCTTAATGTTCAGTGAAGCTTTTAAAAGTATTAAGCTAATGTTCAAGACTGTGTTTCGGGACTTAATTCTAGTCACAATATACTCTTTAGTTCTGTGGATTTCAATTGCTAGAGTTTCATAAGAGCAAATTTTAGAGCAAAGAAATGGATAACTTTAATGCTGTTGTAACAGGGAGTTAGTGAAAACTAGTGTCTTTACATAGGCATTTTTCTTTGTCCTTTTAAAAATTCCAGATATAACACCTTTGTAAAATGTAGTGACAAATAGCACTGTTGTCCACTGAAAGGCTGGACTCTTGTGCTTCTCCCAGTCTTGTGCTTGCATCTGTTAAAAGTTGCTGTTGACTATGCCCTCTCCTGGAAGAGTGTGGTAGAGAGTATTTTAGGTAGTGAACATATGAAATCAATAAACTGCCATGTCTGGCCAAGGGAGAAAAGGTATCTTAAATGTAGGTGGAAATTATTACCCTATTAAGTCTCGATGTTCAGTTAAATGAAAGTCTGTAGTTAAAAAAGCTCTGGTTCATAGGCTTGAACCTTTCTGTTTCAATACTTGTCGCCCACTGACAACAACTGGTAAGTTGTGATTTAGCAGTGACACAGGATCAGATGCATTGACTGTATGATTTCAGGATTGTTGAACTTGAAAATATGAGCTCTTCATATGACAGAATTTGAACAGAATGCCTTCATCCTCTCTCATTCTGCTGTCTTAAATACAGAGTTTGAAGCTAAAGGCTGAATCAAGTAAAATTGAGTGCCAAATTTTGCTGTTGTGGACAGTTGCCCTCAAGATAGAGCTTCTGGCCGTGATTAAGTGATGAAGCCTGGCTCTCTGCCTGCAGTATTTTGCAGAATTCCCAGATGGCCATATCTCATGGCCTGTTTGCTTTACTGATTTGAGTAGCTGACCATACTTTGGTTTTATTTTGCTCTCCCCCAATGGCTTTAGCATGTATCGGAGAAAAGATTGCTGTGTGGTGTTGGAGGGCTTTTGTAAAGGTCTGTATTGCTAAGCTCATTTTCCTGAATTTAGAACAGCAGCGATGCAAGAGTGTTGTTTTAGCAGGTCTTCTGGGGAGAGCTAAGATACTGGAAAGTCTTTATTTATTTAAAACATTGGACAAGCTATTTAACAATACAGTCAAATTATGCTGGGCTAAGGTTTTTCCTGTAAAATCAGTCTATACCAAAATTACTTCCAACTTCCTGTTGGAAACATTCTGGGAAACAGCAGGATCCTTTGAAGACTGTTAAATGTGGGTTTGTGCATTAGTGTTACATAGGAAAAACATCCTTCCATTCTCAGCCCAGTATGTGTACTTGCCTCTAACCAGCATGGAAACTAAACGAGTTCTCCCATTATAACTGAGAACCTAACTGCCTACGTCTTCTGTTATGGAAGTGTAGCTGAGAAATAGCAGAAGAAAAAAATATTTGCAGAAGCCACTAATGAACAGTGAGATTGGGGTCAGATTTCTCTATAACTTGGCACTATTGGGGAATTCAGGCCAGTTATCTATTGAGTAAAAATAATTGATCTGTAAACACAATCAAAACTTAAATCAAATGGGCATTCCAGTTTCTGTTACTTGTATATTCCAGGGTGTCAAGCCAGCCAGCTTTGATAAAGTAGCAATCCCTGAAGTGAAGGAGATTATTGAGGGATGCATTCGGCAAAACAAAGGTGAAAGGTAAGTACTTTCTTTTCAGGTAAAGGTATTACTTGTTGTCTAAGTCTTTTATCTGTGATGATACCAGATCCAGTCAGTTCCTGGAATCTTCTGTTTTCTGATGAAAGTCTGCAGCTTCTATTCCTTGGTAGATTCTTATTCAGTGATTGTTTTAGAGAATTTAAGTGTCAGGAAAAGTGCAAATGCTATAGTAAGCATCCGTGTCAATTTATTCGGAAATGCTACTGCTTTTATTAAAAGTTTGACCTAGTCAGCAAAATAGTGGAGGACAATCCTTCTGGATTCCCAGGTATTTGCATTTTTTGGTTGTTTGTTCTGTAATACTTTTTTTTTTTTCCCCTGTCCCTTCTGATTTTGTTGGCATGGTTGATTATGCTGAAGTTTTGCATTTATATATTTATTCTTGCTGCTCATTTTCACCCACATGTTCTGCAAGACGACTTCTACTTGAAGTGATTAACTTATGCTATTACAGGAAATCTGGAACTGCTCAATGGCTTATTTGTGGTGTTTTTCTGCTTTTTACATGGTTATTGCTTACTGAATGTATCATTTAAGAATTCTTCAGCCTTCAGCTCTCCTCTAGCCTCCTGTTACTCGGTTCAGAGCTAGTTTGGTTGGTTCATGGATGTTTATTCATCTTCTTCTGTTAGCTTTTGAAGATTTAATGTCTGATGATGTTGCCATGTATTTTTTAATATCAGTTCCCTTTCCTAGTTTTAAAATAAGTGGCAAGAAATAAGTGATGCGCAGCCACAAACTATCTTAGAATGGAAAAAAAAGTCAAAATTGTTAAAGTGGTAGCTTTCAGACTACTGCTGTTAATGCTGTGTATACATGAGCATAGATCTTTTTTGTACCTTTAGGAGAAAGCTTCTAATTGTACTAAACAGAATGTAAATTGAAGTGGTTCAAAATAGTATAAAACACGAAAAGAACCATCTGGAAAGAAACCTAGTGCTGAGTTTACTAGATGAGGTTTTGGATAAGATCTTGAAATAGACTGAAATACACACTTGGATTGCTGTACTGATTTGAGGACTTAAGGGTTGTGTGCTGGATCTTAATGCTCAGTAAAACCAAACTGTTTTTTCAAGGTTTTCTATTTTAGTTAGTGTGTATCCTGTTGAGTTGGCTTAAATCTGTTGGTACTTCTGCTGACCGATGTGTGATGCTTTGTGTGCATCTGTAGCATTGTTGCAGTTTGTTTCTCCATCATGATTTTAAATAGAAATTTGAATGAGAGGCTGTCAATTCATGGAAGAAGTGTGAAATATAGAGAATAAATTTGGAGGACCATCAGGCAAGGATATTGCTTAATATTTTATGAAAGCCTAATACCTGTGTGATTTCTACATTCTTTCCCCATATGCTAGATATGCTATTAAGGACCTTTTGAATCATGCTTTCTTCCAAGAAGAGACTGGAGTACGGGTAGAACTAGCAGAGGAAGATGATGGAGAAAAAATTGCCATTAAACTCTGGCTGCGAATTGAAGACATCAAAAAACTCAAAGGCAAATATAAAGATAATGAGGCAATAGAGTTTTCCTTTGACTTGGAGAGAGATGTCCCAGAGGATGTAGCACAGGAAATGGTAAGTGGTGGTGGTCTTACAAATCATTGGAAGTACTGCCGTTCTCTGACAGTGAAATGTAGTCTGTCAGCCTCTGCATTTGCTGTTGTTACCATCTAGAAATAAAATAGTTTCAGAAGTTTGTGAATGTGCAGTTAGTGCCAGAGGTTGGTAGCTCATATTGTAGCACTACAACAGTGACTGTCTACGACAGTCTGAATTCTGTGAATATATCCTCCTTCAGGTGGAATCTGGCTATGTCTGTGAAGGGGATCACAAGACAATGGCGAAAGCTATCAAGGACAGGGTATCTTTGATTAAACGAAAGCGAGAGCAGCGTCAGTTGGTGCGAGAAGAACAGGAGAAGAAGCTTCAGGAAGAAGGTAGTCAGAAGCAGCAGCTGGAGCAACAGCAACCATCAAGTGCTTCCCATGCAGGGTCAAAGCATTCCCTCTCTGTCACTGGTACTACTCCTGTCCCCAGTACTTCAACATCAGTTTCTACACAAGTGGAGCCTGAAGAACCAGAAGCTGATCAACACCAACAACTGCAGTTCCAGCAACCCAGTATATCTATTCTTTGTAAGTGTGTCAGTTTGTTTATATAGGAGCTATTGCACTTGTGCAGTCCCCTCTGCCTTAGTCTTAAACTTTTGGAGGGTATAGCAGTAAATATCTTAAGATGTTGTTGTCTGCCTTTGCTGTCTGCTGAAGAAAATTAGCCGGATAGAGAGCACAGTAAAATAAGATGCATTCCTGTGCTGTAGCTGAGCCAAGTCTTGGCAAAATTCATAGTCCAATGTCTTAGCACAAAATCATTTTCCTTTGTTTCAAGTTAATACAGTAAATGAACTAGGGCATCTGAAGTGTGAACTTATGGCCTAGTTTTTGCTGCACTCCATAGGAGCAGTATATTCTGGCCCTGCAAAAGGCCATATACTCTTGCTAAGAAATTACTATATTGAGGAAGGAAAAAAATAAGTGATAAAATGCTGATAAGGTCCATGTGCAATGGCACAAACATCAGTCTAATGTTTGATTATAATGTTTTTAAAGTGGTAAATGCAGACTGCAGTTCTTGAAATGCAGATTTTTTTATCCTTAACTTCTGCAGCTGATGGGGCAGTTGACAGTGGCCAGGGGTCATCTGTTTATACCGAATCATGTGTGAGCAGCCAGCAGACTGTGTCGTATGGTTCCCAGCATGACCAATCAATCTCAACAGCTGCAGTCCAGGGATATGCAGCTTCAGTTGGTCAAGTGCAGTCGCAACAGCATGGAGGATATCAGCCACCTGCAGCGGTAAGCCAGAACTTAGAGTATGGTGAACACATGGAAGGGTTTGATTTTGTATTTCTCTTGAAAGATGAGAAGGGAGTCTGCCAGGCAGTCTTCCATGTGTGTTTTGTTTTGCATGTGATACAAATTCTGCATAGGAGTAGTTGAGCTGGTTTTGGAAGGTGACTTGAGTCTAGGCGGGGAGGGGAAATTACAAGGCATATTTGTCTTTAAAGCTTTTATTTAATCTTGAGAGCACCTAAGCAAAATGAATTAGGGTTTTTATGGATGGAAGCAACATCCTCAGAACAAGACTATCTCATGAAAGTCAGCATTTAATCTCACTTGGGAAGGTGGTGTCTGTATGTGTATATGAATTTACCAAGGATCAAGCTGTTGATTTGATTTGAAGAAGCAATTAGAATAATTTGGGCTACTGCATAAGTATGAAATTGCTGTATGTGTTCTGTGAGGCTTTGTTTACAGATTCTGCAGGTAAGATATCTTTAAACTGTTATAGAATGCTGCATGTGAGAACTCCAGAATGAAAAGACCCCACACCCTTGTTCCCAATTTTGTTTCTAGCTTGTGTTGATTTGCTCATCAATTGCCATGCGTATTCCTTTTCCTTGGAAAGTCTGCACTGGGCACAAATACTTTTCCTACTATGTTCATTTGTGTTGCCCTTTTATTTTGGTATGTTTTTTTCCTTGGTATGTTTTTATATCTGAGTATGAGAGTACGCAGAAATCTATTCTAAATCTGGAGTAGAACTTCTGCTAGTATTATATTGTCTTGAGTGGTTCCCTTGTTGCTTGTTTTTTACACAAGTAAAAGTCTGAGCCTAAGGCAGACACATTATGATATAGCGTAGCAATACCATAAGGGAGAAGATATGACACTTAAGACTGAGGGTCCTTGCTTTTCTGGGTACCTGTGGTTTGTAGACTTTTATTACAAAATCATTGGTGTTACTAGCTTTTTGGAAAACATGCTGGTTTCCCTCAAAAGTGAAGCATCTCCATCTTTTTTCAAAGGCACTTAGCCTGAAGTGTGTGGTACTGCTAGTTCTTGATCAAATGAGTTTTTAATCCCTCTAAATAAACTCTTGTTCTGGCAAAGCCATATTTTGATGTGTGGGTGTATATTGGACCAGAAGGCATTTCACTGGCTTGAATTGCTAGCTTCCAAGTTGAAAGGCCACAATATTTTGAAAGGGCATGGGAGAACAAGTATGTGACCAAGGTAGAGTCAAGCTGCTTAGTTCACTGCTAAAATGTTCTTATGCACAGTGATGATGACGACAGCGGTATCAGGAGGTTAACAGAATGGAGTAGAACACTACAGGAACTACTAACATTTGGTTGGGAAAACAGGATGACAAGTCAGAATGATACAACTTGAGAAATAATCTTAAAAATAAATAGACTGCAGTTCAGTCAGGACAAGAACAAGATCCATGCTTAAACAGAAAAAATCAGCTACACAAGTATAGGATGAGCAACAACTGACTAGGCAGCAATTCTGAAAAAAAAAAGTCAGGGTTTACATTGGACCACAAGCTGGACATGGTCAAAAACATCATGCTGTTGTGGAAAAGCAAACATCGTGTTATATGAAATAGTTCATCTGCTTTTTGCCATTGGTAAGTCTATCCTAGATGCCCTACTTGAGCAAATTTGAAAGTAAATCAGGAGAGAATTCAGAGGACAGTGACAAAAAAAAGCCCAGTAGAAATAAAGAAAAACATGGTTTATGTGGTAAGGCTGAAATAGTTGACCCTATGAAAGATGAGTTAGAGGAGAGAGAAAGCTGTAAAGATTGCTGTAAAGTAGAAGGCGGCTAATCAGAAGAAATAATAAACCTAAATGGCAACATGAAATTACTGTTTTGGAAGGGTTTGGGTTTTTTCCTAACCAATAAGGACAGTTAAGTACTTCAATCTCCATCACTGGAGATGTTTCTGAACAGTGTAGATAAATTAGTCAGGAATGACATATAACTAGTCCTGCCTTGGAACAGATAAAGATTATGGATGAAGTATTTAACTCTTTGAGTTCCTCTGCTTCTCTCTCCCAAATTTTTAAGCATTCTAGCAAGATTTCTCATATCAGAAATCTTTAAAATCAGATCTCCACTGGATATTTTTTTTTTCCCCCCCCTTGGAGGTCTGTATTTGATTTGACGTATATTAAGAAATTGCAGATTACATCCATGAGAGGCATCTACCACTAGAGAAGGAAGACTTGCAATTGAAGACTGTCTCTTTAAAACATCATCTTTCCATTCACTTAAACCCCACAACAAAATCCACCACACCAAAAAAAGCAAAAATTCCACCAAACCCACCCCCAAATCTAATTTTAATTCTTCCAGTTTGGTTCAATTTTGACCTGTGGCCTTCTGGATTGTAGCAAGATTACAAAATCCTGATGCTTTTATTGGCCCAATGTCTGCAAAATACTTGTCTAAGACTAATTTTACTGAATTTTCCACACATGAAACCAATGTTTTTCCACAACTCAAGTTGTAGAATGTGTAATGTTTAAAATTTTGTTAGCAAAGAGGCAGCTGCATACAGTTCATCCAATTGATTCAGGCAGGGAGGAGTCCAAGCAGAGAGACTGGACGTACAAACACACATCCACTCACTAAACTATGAATGGATGTTTGAAAGCTTATCAGTAACTGTTCAGGTTTTTCTATTTGTCAGACTATGAGGTGCTGTGAGTACACACAGTATGGGCTGCATCAATGACCCCAGAGAAAATACTCTTTCCTGTCTGTACTTCCTTCCACACACTTATAAGGATACAAGGGAACTTCCCACAGTGCTCAGTAACCTAAGGCAACTTTGGGTCCTCAGAGGTGCACATGGCCTGTTCCCAGTGTGTGTTGGCAATCATTCAGCATTCTCATATCTCCCTACACACACATTAGTCAGTAGTGGGCCTCTCATTGTGTGTCTCAATTTCTTTTCTACCTCATTACAGTTTTTGCTGGTTGTGTTGTTATGTTTTGGTTTTTTTTTTTTTGGAAGTGTTCAATTCTTAACTTTTTGTTTTCCTTCTTTAGCCTCAACGTGGTCGTAGCATGTCAGTTTGTGTTCCCCACCTTCCTGCTCTTCCCTTTATGTCTTGCATCCCTCTCAGTGCTCCTTGCACCCCACCACCAGCGCTGTCTGCACCTCTTTCTCCTTTCTACCTTCGGACTGTCCCTGAAGAAACCTTTGCAGAAAAGCTTTCTAAAGCACTGGAATGTGTCCTGCCCATGCACTCTGCCTCTCCACGCAAGCATCGACGCTCCAGTCTGCCCTCCCTCTTTGTCAGTCCTGTATGTGTTACCATTTGCCTCCTGGCACAGTAAGATAAGTTATCATTAAATACATCCTGGCCTTTAGGCAGTTTTAAAATGAGAAAATGAAGAGTTGATCACTTATACTGTGCTGCTGGAATATTGATTTTTGGTTGGTTTTTTTTTTTCTGGGAAGCAGTACACTTAAACATTACCAAACTGTGGCTGACCATTTGGTTTTTGTATTTTAGGATATATAAATTATAAATTACTCAGTCTGGACCAAATTACCCAGTAAATTGTACCACCCCTTAACTCCAAAGACCAGCTTTTTATTTTCCAACTTCTAAGCAAGAACTGAATGCTGATGAAGCCCTGCACAAAGCAACCAGCTTTTAAAGCTTGGTTGCTGTGGCTGGTTATTTTAAAGGCTTTGGCAAGATGTGCTAGTGATAGTAGAAATTCAGACTATAGATACTTTTGAAGACTTTTCTGTAAGTTTTAATCAGAAACGCCACGTCAGCTGCTTCTTGATGGGAAGAAGCTGTATTTTCATATTTATCAGAAAATCAGATGCAAGATACCTTGCAAGACAGGAGGTAGTTCTTTTTAAGTTTTGGGATTCGATTTATACAAAATAAATTTTGAGAAACATTTATCTGTAAATGAAACAAGTGGAACCAGTTTTCAGAATGTAGGAAGAATTCTTCACCCTGTAGGATCTTCTTGTTAGTATTGGTCAATATGGAAATTTGCTGCTGCTTTTCTGGGAAGAAAAGGGGCCAGGGAGAAGGAACAATGTGGAAACAGCAACTTGAAAAAGTCATAAATGTAATCTGTCTTAAAAAGAATATATTTGCTACTGACTCTTGCAATTTTTTTCCTTTAGGGTAGATAATACATTGTGTCTCAGCATACTGTAGGCAGAGATGAAAAAATGCAGAATTACTAAATTGTTTAATATTCTTACATAGAACTCTTTAGTGAAATTTTCCCTCCAAATCTTAAATAAGATGAGCCTTATCTGAAGTAGTACATCAGATGGAGTGGAATTGCCTGAACTCTTCTGTAACTAAACCTATGAATGTTTTATTATCCAGGCAAGTGTTATGTTTTGTTTCAGTGAGTGCTAATTTTCGATGCAAAAAGGTATGATCAAAAGCAATCAAAGTGATCAAAAGAGATCAGATGATCAACTTTGGCAGAATCCTGATGCTCTGCAGTTCTATCATACTCTTTTTTTTTTTTTTTCTCCCAGCTGTGGGCTGGAATGGTTCAGTTTTGTCTCAAAAGATTTCTCTTTAGTTCTCTGGATAGCATGCAGGACACTAGCATTGTGCTTTTTGTGCTGGATAATACTAAGATTTAGCATCCTTTTATCTTCTAAGTGCAAACTAGAGGCTCTGCATTGTTACTCCTATGAAGTTCTGAACTTTTATATTCCCCATACAGCAGTAACCTCAGGGATTTGATTGGATTTCAAGCATTGATCATAATGGATAGCCCATGACAATAAATTCTGTTCCATTGTCAGGAGCAAAGCTGATTTCTTTTTGTGACTTACTGGAATTGGACTGGAAAAGCAGCTCTAACACTATAGCAAATGTTTCCATTTGTAGCTGTGCCTGCCATGGATGTATTTAATGGCCATTTACGACTCACCTAAATTTCCTAAGTATTGTATGTTTTTGACCATGAGTTGAGTAGTCATTCTATAAAGTTACTTCACAGAACTGCCTAGTGAACTGTGCATGTTGATGTGCTTTCACTTTTAATGTGTGAATTACTTGTCTTGTTCATGTCAATACAGCCTCAGCATCCGCGTGGGGGAACACCAACGTTCCCAGATTCCCAGATATTTTTCCCAACCGTTCATGAACGGCCGGTGTCTTTCTCACCACCACCTGTCTGCCCGCCG
The DNA here is from genome assembly GCA_013401335.1 of Brachypteracias leptosomus. Lineage (NCBI taxonomy): Eukaryota > Metazoa > Chordata > Aves > Coraciiformes > Brachypteraciidae > Brachypteracias > Brachypteracias leptosomus. Next base: position 16,143 of record VYZX01018424.1, read on the forward strand.
AAGGTGGCAGTTGCTCAGCGGCGCAAGAGCACTTCATTTTTGGAAGCCCAAACTTGCCACTTCCAGCCATTGCTGAAGACTGGCCAGAGTTTAGTTCCACCTGGTGGTAGTCCCACCAATTGGACACCAGAGGCATTCGTTATGCTGGGCACAGCAGCTCAGAGAGTCACTGGAGAGCCTCTGCATGTGCAAGTTAATCCCGTGTTTGAGCCAGCTCCTGTCCACAGTGACTATAGATCTGGACCAACACCTCCAGAGGATGCTCACTACAGAGTGCATTCAGAAGCTGTATATTTGGTGGGCATGCACTATCCATCACAGGTATCGGAGCAGTATGATCAAGTAGCTTATAACACTCATGTGACTGAACAACATTTGAAGCAGGTCTCTGAGTCAAACCATGGGCAAGGTGGTCCTCCACAAAGCTCTGTGTTCGACTTTCAATTGGGGCAAACATACCTGACAAGACATGTTCAGAACCTGAGGCTGGATTCTGGGATGGGTCCCCTTTCTCCATTATCCAGCGTTTCAGCTCCTCTGAGTGCAGATCCTGCTCAGATGACATTCCACCAGGTATTTGTTCCACATTCTGCCCCGGCTGTGCTCTCTCACAGTGGTGATGGCAGAGCAAGCTGTGTCTTTGAGTTCCATGTGCACACACCGACTTCTGCTTCAGCAGAAGGGGCAGTTTTACCCCAGCGGGTCTACAGAAGTCGCCGGGGCTCTATGGAGACCAGTCAAGAGGAATCCACTCAAGGCATAGGGTCACACAGTCGGCTTCAGCCTGTGACAGAGGAGCAGTGTAACTATCTTGGTCCTGAGTTAGCAGGTCCCAGAGGGGGCTCTGCCAGGCGGAGCTGGCCAGAAGGAAGCCCAGAATACTCCAGTGATTCCTCCCAGCTGACTTCCTCTGACACTGGCGATTTCCAATCTCCTCCCCCTACAGGGGGGTCATCTTCTGCTTTTGGTTCAGACTTCTCATTGCCCATTGTTCAGCTGCCTCAGAAGGTATTGCGAGAGTCGCAGCTCTTCATCTGCTTCCCCCAGGGAGCCTCAACTCAGCAGGCCTTGTCCACCTCGCTTTCATCAGGACCACCTGCACTCTATCCTCAGGTTACAGGAGCAAACCCTTCCAGAATTTCTCTGGTTTTTACAAGTCATATGTTGCACTTAAAGGGGAGCTTTGTTCTTAGACTTGCTCCATGTGGTTCTAAGTATTAGCATTCATGGAGGTGTTTTTCTACCAAGTCGCTAGTATACTAGGTTCTCTAACTTACCAGGTTGCAATTAAATAGTGAGGCAGCAGCAACCACTTGATTTTTGTTCAGTTTTTGGCCGAAATATTGGTAGGGCTTTTGTGTTGAGGGTAAAAAATGGTCAGTGTTCCTTCTGGGACTAGGTGTTCTTTTGGCAAGAGACAGCTGGAGTACCAAACTGGCTTTTAAACAATGGGTTTAATGAAATGTATCTTCTTCATAGTTTGAATCAGCAGTGATAGTAAAACTTGCTTTGTGTTTTTGTTGCTGCTCCTTAGCCATCGAATGAGAATGTGTTCTTTGAAGTTGGACTTCTGTATGAATAATGTTTCATTAGACAACAAGGTTAACTTGGTGAATGTCCAAAATACAAGAGCTAGGCTTGGGTGAAGAAAGTGGGAAGAGAGGAAGGGAAGGAGCTGTATTATATACATGTACATGGATTTGGAAATGTACTTGCAGGATCATTAAAGAAACTAAAAATGCTGAGTAGTAAATTAGTGGCGCAAATAATTGTTGCTAATAGGTGGTGTTTCCTTATGAGCCTAGAATATGGTGTCTTTTTAAACAACAAAATGTGAGGCCTGAAGCTTAGTTTGGAGGTATGTGTTTTATCAGTGTATGTGGTATTTGCACTTGCTATAGTCAGTAATGCATTTGTACATTGTGACTGTGAGGTGTATGTGTATATACATTGTGTCTGCACTTGGAGTCTGAAACATCTCTTAAGATAACCTCTTGTGAAAAGAGAGGATTTGCTTTTACTCCTGTTCTTGGAAGTAGGGGCTCTCTGACATTTTTGTTATGGGAGTATTAGCAACTTTGGGATTTGTGTGAAGGAACTGGAGGAGAATATTTTTGCTTTTTGTGGTAAGAACAAGAACTAAGTATTTAAGGCTTTCCATGTGGGATAACAAAGATATTTTGTTAAAGCTGTAACGGCTTTAATCACTAGTCTAATAGACAGTGTTTTCTGTGCTATAGGAGAACTTGTGGAGTGAAGCTGCTTATGCAAGACATTTGTAAACTACATGGAGATTGCTTCTTCATAAATGACCTTTGTTAACCTTCAGGAAGTGAAATCTAATGGATGTGAAAAAATCTGGAAAACACAATAAGAGATCACTATTTTTTACATAATATATGTTCTGAGATCTTTTATCTAATTCATTAAAAGATCAGAATTTGGACATAAACTGAGTCAACATGAACAGAAATTACTGCAGTGGGAGATAGCACACACTTAGACCCTAGTCAATAAGGACCTCAAGCTTCTAAAAGGGCAAAGAAAAAAATGGTTCTCTCCATTGGCAGTCTGCTTCCCCCAAAGTTTCTATAATTAAAGTGGCAATTTTAATAAACTTATTCCTAATAAGCTCCTGCAAGCTGAATGATCCCAGCATTAAGGAATTTTAGTAGATATTTCTGATATGGTACACATGCACCAGATATGTTTCTTACAAAGACACTTCACCCAAGTTGTGCATGCTCAGGGAACTCATCTGGAGGTCTTCGTCTAGTTGTCTCCAGGAGCTGATAAAGAAATATAATTGTCACAAAAATAATAATGAAAATCCATTACATTTTCCACTGCATCTTCCACTTTTGTTTATATGCCACTCATCCATTTTTTTCGTTGCTTATTCAGAAATTGTTTCATCTAGAATGTGAACACCCATGTTCTTTAATATCCAGTTCTTTGTAGCCTCTGAATGGTAGTGAGTCCAGAAATGATTTCTAGTTTGCATTTTGATATGCCTCTCAAAGGGAACTCATGACATGTATGTGTACTGAATACTTTGTTACTGGTCTAGAATTCTGTATATCTTTGGATTCTTTTTAACAGATAGTTGTATTTCTTTCTAGCCTCCTTCTAATCCTCCCCCATCTAACTGTGTTTAGAACATATGTAAAGGTAAAACTTAATGCCTCTATTTCCAGTTGTCATTCCAAGACATCCTGCTCTTAAAGCATCATCAGTGAAGAAGAAGCTGGTAGGCTGATCTGTCTCATGTTGAGGGGCATGTGGGTTGCAAAGACTTTCTGTATTGGTTGTTTTGGAAGATTTAAAATGGAGTTCTTGCTTTGTTCTGGTTGTCATAGTGTAATTTGGCCAAAAAGGACTGCCTGTCCAAAAGATCAGCTAGAAACCTATTTCAGCCAGATCATTCCAGGCAAAAAGTATTTTAACTGCCTGCTGCAGAAACCATAGGGATTTAAAGCTGATTCTGTCTTCTTTTTCTCCTCCAGTCACAGGTACAAGGGCAGCCAGCCTCAAGCAGTGCGTCGGTGCCATCCCAGCCTACCCAACAAACTCAGCAGGTAAGATCACAGTTCCTAAATCCAGGACTAAAATACTTCTAGCATAGATTCTGGAGACTCTTAAAGATCAGTTGACTACCTCTGTCCTCACTTCAACCCATGGTTTTGGACAAAAGCAAAGGAATACTCTGGTTCTCGGCAAATCTAACATGCTATGAGACTAACTTTCTCTACTTTTTGAAATTTATTTTTAGAATTATGTTAATGCTTGTTTTCACGTGTCTATCTTTCTCAGCTTCCACCTGAGCTCGCAGTAGTGTCCCATTCAAGGGGAGCCATGTCAGGATTTGCTAGTTAAACTGTCTAAACAGGCAGACTTCATTCTCATGGTTTCTTCTAACTGGAAATACTATTTTCTGCAACATCCTCTTTTCTTAACTGCCTTTTCTTCCTTTATAGACTCTTCATTCTTGTTTTCACAGGTGATATCAGCACAAAATCTTGCAACGGAATTATAATGGAGTTGTGTTAGTAATAAGTTATTGCTAAAGCTTAATTGACTTAGCGTATTCAGTAGAACACTGATGTCACTTATGAGGGAACAAAAATTACAGTTTAAATAGGATATGCTTTTGTGGCAAAACTTCTGTGTCGGGGGAAAAAAAAAATAGCTTCTGCCTCTTTTTCCTATACAGAATGCACAGCAGCCAGCCTCTTCTCATCAGCCTGGACAATACCAGCTGCAGCAGCCCTCAGTTTCTGCTGGCGCCACTCCCACGCAAACCATCTCTCAAACTCAGACTTCACAGATTATGCCAATGCCTCAGGCAGCAGCTGGGACACAGGTAAACAAAATTGTTTCTAGCAGAGGACCTTTTTTTCTTCTTCACAGCTGGTGAATTCAACATGCTGCTACTTTCACCTTTGTCATCTTTTATGATCATTCCAAAATGTTCATTCAGATAATAATATTCTTGGTATACTACAACTGTCACTTTTGTTGGAAAATGTGTTGGAGACCCTTTCTTTCACACATGGCAGTTGTAATTTGAAAGAGGGATAGCACTTTCATGCACAAAGATGTTTAAATTGTCAAAAATATCATGAGGCAAATTGATGAATGGTATATTATGAATGAATTTTCAGGAAGTTTTCTTTTTTCTGCTTCCCATAAAATGTCTATCTTCTGTACCATTATGTGTGTAAAACATGTTCAGTTACTCAGGTAGTGAACCATAAGGACTGCCTTCTCCACTCTGTCATCTTTCTTATCAGCTCTTCTCCTTTACTTCCTCATCAAGAAGCTTCTGTTACTGAGTATTACTTCATTTTGGCTCATATCTCTATCTTGAACATGTGAGCCATGATTTTGTTTTTAAAATTGTTGTTTTGTTGCTTGTTCATCTAAACTGCCTTTCCAGTTGCATTGTTTGCTGGCTTTAATTGACATATCCCCTGCCATTCTCTGAATGCTGGCACAGTGGCTTTTCATTCTCCTTTGCTTTGGTCCCCATACCCAAAGCTGACAAATTTGTTGAAAGATTTGCTCTTCTTTCCTGTAAGAAGGCAGGCTTGGCTCTGGGGACAGAGTTGAGGGGAATTCAATTCTGTTTATGTACAAGTTAATGCTGCAGGGTATTTGAATGTTGCTCTTTCACCCTCTGTGGGTGTCTGTTTCAAGAGCCTGTTGAGTTCAAGGGAAGGGTTGTGAAGTGAGGACCTTCTGGAACTCCAGCCAGCTTCCCAGCCACTATGCCAACTGTGCTCCGCGCCCACTTTAACAGAGTGCTGTAACTTGAATAATTCTTTCTTTGACTAATGTGTAAATGCTCTGCTTTCTGCAGCCCTGCTTTTAAAAAAAAATTCTATCTCTATTTTCTTTACCTCCCCAGCTTCCTGTTTCCCAACCAGTGTCGATCATCCAAGGCGAGCCTCAATTACCTGTTGCAGCACCTTCTCTCCCTCAGCCTTCAGTTGCCCCATCAGTCCCCATTGGCTCTCATTTTCTACCTATGGGACAGCCCTTGCCAACTTCCATGGTTCCCCAGTTCTCAGTCTCTCAGTTGCCTGTAGCAGCTCCTCATGTGTCAGTGGCTCAGCCAGCTTTCCAGTCACTGCCCATATCAATGGCAGCTGGCATGAATCAGCCGTTGCTCACACTGGCAACGTCTGCTGCGGCAACCACTGTCCCTGTAGGATCAACTGTTGTCCCTAGCCAGCTTCCCCCACTGATACAGCCTGTAGCTCAGTTGCCCAGCCAGGTTCTCCCACAGCTCCTGCAGCCGGCTGTCCAGTCCGTGGGATTGCCAGTCAGCATTGGACAAGCTGCTGAAGCTTCACTTTCTGCTGGAGAAGCTCTTTACCAGGTATTGTTGCAAGCCAGCAGAGCTCTTCTCCATGTCTTTACCTGTTCCTGTAAGGTATGAGATCTGAACTGTGTGCCCTGGCCAACTCACTTCTCATAAGAGAGCCATTAAGCCTCCAAGATGAATTATCTTGTGTGATAAAGGACCGTTATAAGGAGTGCTAAAAAATAAAAATATAAACACCTTGGTGTTCTCAGCTTTTCATATTTGGCAAAGGAATTTGTCTAAAATGACAGAGTCGTAGTGCAGGACTTTGTTCAACCGTTGTGTGAAAGAGGACAGCTATATATCCAAGAGGTCCATCAACGTGGGGGGAAAAAATTCAAAAAAATTGTAATTTTAAAAATGGAAGATGTGTATTGTAAAGAAAATCAACGGCAGCGCATTTTGGCATTGTCAGTATTTCATTCTGAGTTTGGGAAGGGGGTGGGGATGAGAAGGACATGGATTTTTCTGGAAATAAGTCAGAAAGCATAGATCTTGAATGTGATGTAAGTACCTGATGCCAGTCATGAAATGCTGGACTGGTGGACACAGACTGCTTCGGCTACTTTATGCGCTCACTGTAAAAATGACAATCTGAATAGTGACAGAAGTAGTGACACAGCATATGATAGTTCTTCTAGAACAAAAATTGTATAAATGTAGAAATATCTGCACTGGGATTATAAGGAGTACTGTAGAACAGAAACTGTGTGTAGGACTGTCCCTTGGTTCCTGACTCAGCTCTTCATGGGAACACAGGAATCATAGAATTGTCAAGGTTGGAAGGGACCTCAAAGATCATCTAGTTCCAACACCCTTGCCATGGGCAGGGGCGCCTCTCACTAGATCAGGTTACTCAGAGCCCCATCCAGCCTGGCCTTAAAAATTTCCAGGGATGGGGCTTCCACCACCTCTCTGGGCAACCTGTTCTAGTGTCTCACCACCCTCATGGTGAAGAACTTCTTCCTAACATCTAATCTGAATCTACCCATCTCTAGTTTTGAGCCATTCCCCCTAGTCCTACCACTACCCAGCATCCTAAAAAGTCCCTCCTCAGCTTTCTTGTAGGCCCCCTTAAGATACTGGAAGGCCATAATGAGGTCCCCTTAAGGAAGAACATGAGTGTTTTTGCTACTAGTCTCAAGAATCATCAGCAGCTGTGTAACATTTTCTGAGTAGTAGTTTGTTCAGCCTCAAAGTTCTTCAAATTAATTTCAAGTAAAGAGGGTGGTGAGAAATAAAGAATTTCCTTCTAATTTCCAATCTAAACCTGCCCTCTTCCAGTTTGAACTTATTACCCCTTGTCCTGTCACTGCAGGCCTTTGTGAAAAGTCCCTCCGCAGCCTTCTTGTAGGCCCTCAATTTGCTTGTTCAAACATGGTGCCTTGCAAACTGAGCATTGGCTACACGAGCAGTTTGTTCTGCTTCTCTGGGAAGATTTTGTGAGTGCTTGAACAAGTACAGAAAGTTGGAACGTGCCCCTGAAACTGATACTTGTTTGTTTTGTTTTTGTTTCTTTTTACTCTCCTAATTATCTCTGATATTTACTAACTTGACTCCCTCATTTCTATTACAGGGCTTCCCATCTCGGCTGCCACCTCAGTACCAGGGGGACTCAAATGTTGCACCTTCCTCTGCTGTGGCCTCTGTTAGCATTCCTTCTGCTGTCCTGTCTCCTCCCCTACCTGCAGATGCGATGGCTCAGCCGGGCTATCTTGCTCCTGTTGCCCAGCCCTACATGGAGCAGAACGTTCTGGTTCCCATGGGCAACCTAGGAGGACAGGTTCAAGTGCCCCAGCCTACAGTGAGTTTAGCCCAACAGGCCTCATCTGCCTCCTCGCAGCAGGCAGTTTTGGAGGTAAATGTGTTGAGTATAATGTAACAATGCATTTAGGGTGTTTGAATTATGCAGTGGTGTGTGTAGGGAACTAATACCTTCCATGCTTGTCTTCAGTTGGAAATTAATATTTCAAATGACCTTTTTCTTACACAGAATGTCATGCCAATGTGGGGACCTTGTTGCCACTGGCTGTTCTGTTGGGAAGTGAGTGTGCATCCTGCAGGCAAAAACCTGTTAACACTTCACTTCTTGCTAGTACTGTAGAACATTTTTGCCATATCAAAGACAAACTGCAACCAATGGCCTTTGAGAACCTGTCATTAGGCCTGTTCCCTGCAGCAATAATTCTTGCTAGGGAAAATTTGAATTGTGCTCTGCATTGGCTGCCTTTTGCGCATTCTGTTAGTAAGACTGTGGCTGCATGGCAAACTGTAGTGGCATGTAGCAGTAGAAAGGATGGCTGATTTCTTCTCCCCACCCCTCCCCAGATGATGATTTGCTTTGCTGCAGTTTGCTGTAGAATCTTTTATAAATTAGAGCTGTGTAAATGCCAGCAGTTTGAAGTTCTAAAAAGGTAGTGCTTTTAGCTTTATAACTGATTTGGGAAGAAACACTGAAGAGTACCGGCTTACTTGAAAAGGAATGTGCTCTTTGAAAGGTTCTTGATGTAGGTTTCTATTCATAGGGTACTCAGGGAGTCTCACAGACTGCTCCTTCAGAGACTCTTCCAGCAACACAACCTGCTCAGTCTACACCTTTGGCTTCCTCCATGGATAGGTAAGCATTGTTTTCTTTTCACCAAACTGAATTTCAATTCCATGTATTAGATTATTCTTCCTTGGCTGATTTTTAGGTATCTTTTTTTCACTGAGGGTGTTCATGAGGATGTGAAAAAATAGACTTCCTAGAGGAAAAAAGAGGCTTATGAGAGGTGAAGTAAGTTTTGATTTACAGCAGGGTATGGAGGGAGTAAATAGGATTGTGGATAGTGATTTAACTTCTAATACTTCTTTTTTTTTTTTTTTTTTTTTTTTTTTNTTTTTTTTTTTGTCATGTCAAATGGATCGTAATGGATGGGGATTTTTTGTCCTTTTGGCACTTAAACAGAATTCAAACTCCAAATAGCATGAAAACATATTCAGAAGGTATAATTGTACAACTCAGCTTGCAAGAGATATGTAGCTAAATAATTACTACTAGAATTGCTATTCAAATGTGGACAGGACTCTTCTCCCCTACGTTGTGACTAACACACATCTGCTATCTGGAAGAGAATGCCATGTAGTAGGGTAAACTGTATTGTTGAAGTTACAGAGTGCATGGATAGTAATGCAAAGTTGGTTTTGTTTGTTTTGTTTTAGTGCACATTCTGATGTTGCTTCAGGATTGAGTGACGGCAACGAGAATGTTCCAGCTTCTAGTGGAAGGCATGAAGGGAGGACTACTAAACGTCATATGCGGAGGTCTGTCCGCAGTCGCTCTCGTCATGAGAAGACTGCTAGGCCAAAACTGAGAATTCTAAATGTAAGTATTTTTAATTTTAGTTCCAGCTTGGTATTGATGATTCCTTCCTTGAGCTTCAAAATGGTTATTTTCCTTTGAGGAATATGTCTTCTGTGGTCTTGTTCTGCATGCCCCTCAACCACCCCCCCAAGCACATGAGCGATAGCTCGTGCATTTCTTCTGTGTCTGGAGTCTGTGTTCCAAAAGTTGTCTATTAAGAGCTTTTTTGAAGTATTAGACATAACAAAATTGACTTGCTTAGCCACCAGTGATTTCACGGACTATTCCAGAATATTTGATGTATCCTCAGAAAAAATGATGCTGTACTTGGCACATTTTAATAGACTGGAAGGAGAAAATATGTGTTTGTATTAGACCAGTACCATTGGTTTGTCTCTGAGCTTTAAAGCACAAGTCTTAGTTTATCATGCTTTTGGTTTGAACTATTGTTTTCTTTGCTTTAGGTTTCAAATAAAGGTGATCGAGTGGTGGAATGCCAGCTAGAGACACACAATCGGAAAATGGTTACTTTCAAATTTGATTTGGATGGTGACAACCCTGAGGAAATAGCTTCAATTATGGTAAGATATATTTTAGAGATCACACAGAACAGTAGTGGTTGGAAGGGACCTCTGAAGTTCATCTAGTCCAACCTCCCTGCTAGAGCAGGATCCTAGAGTAGATCACATAGGTACATGTCCAGACAGGTTTTAAATCTCTCTGGAGACAGAGATTCCACAACCACTCTGGGCAGCCTGTTCCAGTGCTCTGTCACCCTCACAGTAAAGAAGTGTTTCCTTATGTTTAGGTTGAACCTTCTGTTTTCCAGTTTGTGGCCACTGCCCCTTGTCCTGTCACTGGACACCACTGAGTAGAGTCTGCCCCCATCCTCCTGACACCCACCCTTAAGATATTTATAAGCATTGATCAGATCTCCTCCCTGCCTCCTCTTCTCTAAGCTAAACAGACCCAGTTCCCTCAGCTCTTCCTCGTATGGTAAATGTTCCAGTCCCTTAATCATCCTAGTGGCCCTGCACTGGACTCTTTCCAGTAGTTTCATGCCTCTATTGAACTGGGGGGCCCAGAACTGGACACAGTACTCCAGATGAAGCCTCACCAGGGCAGAGTAGAGAGGGAGGAGAACCTCCCTCGGCTGGCTTGCCACACTCTGAAGACGAGTTTTGATGAAGAATTTAATCCAGTCTTAATCACACGAGTAATATAAACAACCGTATTTTCTCACTTGTGTTTCATAATTGCTCTTCTATGTAGTGTGGTGTGTGCTCACCTTACTTACAGTTCACGTGAAAATTAACATCAATTTTTACCTTAGGATTGTGGCTTTTATCAAGTACATCTGCTTTGTTTTTTTGCAATCTAATTTTTTTGAAAAACTGCAAATAAGTTTCTTTAAGTGTCAGGTTAAACAAATTCTGTTTGCTTTTCTAAGAGCAAACACTTCTAGATCTTCAAAACTTATGCTTAACCCTTGAATTTTTTTCCATTGTTCTCAACTGAAATGGCAAGAATTCTGCCCTTTAAGGAGTGGGAATCACTTCCTCATTTTTGGAAGTCAATAATGGCTGATGCTGATGTTGACTTTCCCCAAGGAAAAAAAAACCCTCTACATTCAGTGTATAATGGTCAAGCATAAGAACTCTCTCTTTTTTTAAAAGTTTAAATGCATGTTCTTGGGCTGCTACAATCTAAATGAAACTGAGATTGGTTTAATGTTACTGAAGTGAGGGGAGGATGGCCTCCAAAGCCAGTATCTTTTGCACTATCTGTCTTTCTTGGGCACATGTGCACCATGGGTCTTAAGCTTAGAGAGGTGGCAGAGTAATAGATGATATGCGCTGAATTTGTACCTGTCAAAGGGAACCAAAATTGACATGGGAGAAATGATCTCTTTGCCTCTGATGGCATTCTGAGAAAGAGGAAGAAGTTGGTTTTTGGCTATATATGCATCTTAGGCAGTGTGAACAAATCAATAAGTTGAAGTCAATGCCAAAGAATATGGAGAGAATACACAGGTGTCTTACTTTGCCTCGTACCTGAAGTGATCCTATGGAGGAATAAAAGTATGATTGGTTTTTAAAAAACAAAACAACAACAGAACAGCACACACGTGCCCCCAAAACTACAAAAAACCTACAAATATTTGAAGATGAGTAGAAGCAAAGTAAGTGAACTCTGCACCCAAAAATGCAGTGACATAGTTGAAAGTGTGACAGTTTAAGGAAGTGAGATTCAATGTTGTTCCCCAGCAAAGAGTAAACTAGGGCAAATATTCTGTGCTGGAGATAATTAAAGAAACAACTGGTTTTTCTCTAAGGTGTCAGTATCTTTGTTGTGCGTAAGAAAGGTGAAGGGACAACAAACAGTAACACCGAGAGTAAATTACGGTAATTGAAGATACTGTTTTGAAATAATTTGTGGAAAATCATTGTTGATCTGTTCTCTCTCCAGGTGCAGAATGAGTTTATTTTAGCAACTGAGAGAGATTCATTTGTAGAACAGGTACGAGAGATTATTGAGAAAGCAGATGAAATGCTAAGTGAGGATGTAAGTGTGGAGCCAGAAGGTGATCAGGGTTTGGAGAGTATGCAGACGAAAGATGATGGCTTCTTTCCAGAGTCGCAGGTACGTAAATGACAGATTGCCTTGGCTATTTGTATTTTCTATTTTGGGTGGTATGGTTTTGTGAGTACAGCTAGCTAGAAACTGGAACTTTCTTTCATGAGAAGTATCAAAGCTTAATAATTAAATGAAAAGACAGAGAAAGCTTCATATCAGAGTGAGAGCCTGAAATTAATTCAGAAAGCTAAATAACTTAGATCTCTTGCTTTTTGATGTGTTCTAACATTTTTGAAGAAGTGTTAGAATATCCTAGCGGTCCACTGAACAGACAATCTTAAATTCTGAGGCTTGTTAGTTTTGAGGTTATTGTAAGGTAGGACACTAAAATCCCCAGCCCTGTTCTGCTCACTAAATACTGAGAGCCTGAGTGAGCTACTAAGAGATTGGATGGCTTCATTAGGAAACACAGGTTTTGAAACTGATTGCTGGGAATAAGAAGGGTTGACATTTCTTGAATCTCTGCCTTATTTCCACCTAGAACTAGTGTGAAACATCCATTTATCTGTGGATGTTGAAGGAAACCAATTGGACTGCCTATTAACAAAGGAGTGGTTAGATCAATTTGTTATATTGATGGTCACTCAGCTGAGAAGCTCTAAAGGCCACACAGTTGGCATTTATCTAAGCAGAATTTCACTAGTTTGTAGTGATGCTTGGGTCTAAGATACTGCTTACCTTAAATGCCTACGTTTCAGTAAGCGAGCATTTTAAGGACTATCTTGTGGATTTCTGTTTCAGAATAGAACTTTAAATTTTAAATCTTACTTTACAGAAATTAGAGTTCAAACAGCCAGATCCTACATCTTCCATGCCACAAAGAATAGGTAAGTCTTTTGTGATTTTTGGTTTTTTTTTCCAACAGTTACCTTTTTCTGTTTCAGCAGATGGGTGCAGCCAAGTTTTTATTTTGTATGGAGTGCAGATTCCGTATTGCAGATTGTGTTTAGTTGCAAGCATGTATCACTAAGCATCTACCTTCCTTCTGTTTAGGGGTTCCTCCTAGCTCCTTTACCCAGGTTGTCCATTCTGCGGGAAGACGGTTTATTGTTAGCCCTGTCCCTGAGAGTCGGTTAAAAGAACAGGGCTTTTTCTCATCTGCTGTTCCTGGAGGAAATGAAACTTCAGATATAGGTAAGTTATCTAAATTCTTAAAATTTGATGGCTAAGGCAAGTTCATTAAAACTGTGAAGTTAAAATGTTCTTAAAGACCTCCTAAAGTACTGGAGGAAGTAAGGAACTGTCTGTGCTGGTAAGAAGTTACTATAATTCAGGTGATACTGTACAGGATTCCTGGGGGGGAAAAAATGCTGATGGTCTGTCTGTAAGACTCTGAAGCATTAATTCTGCTAAAATAATGTAAGTCTGGATCTGTATTTTTTTAATTATGCTGAGAGGTAAATACGATCTTAGTCTAGCAATGGACAATAATACTATAATGAACTTTTCCAGGTGGACTGACATTTTCCTGGTGTTTTTCAGTGGCTGCATCTCCATTGCATGGTCCTGGAATGAATCTCTCCCACTCAGCATCATCACTGAGCTTGCAGCAAGCTTTCTCTGAGATGGGCCATGCTCAAATGACAGAAGGACCCAGTACAGCTCCTCCAGTGTTCAATCAAACACTGCCACCATTTCCACCTGCACTTTCCACCATGGCGGGCAGTGGTGCACCTCCTGCATCTGTGGCTGCTTCTTCAATATCTGTTCCCTCCACCACAGGTGTTTCTCTTCCAGGATCTGTTACTTTGCCTTCAGAAAGTGCAGCTGTTGAAGTTGCACCAAGCGCAAGTGTGCCAAGCTCTGTTTCTCCACCTCCAGCCTCACAATCTGGACAGCAGTCAACTGGTGTCGCTTCCAGTGTGAGCGCCCCTGCTTCTTTCTCCTTACCTACCACATCCCAGCCTGCTCAACCAGTAACTGGAGACATTGCCACCAGTATCAGCACACCATCGTCTTTGGCACTGCCATCTACCCAGGTTCCTGGTGTCACTGGTCTTGGTGTCGTTGCACCAGCTGTGACATCTCAGTCTACTCCTCAGATTGTAAGTAGTATGGCAGCACCACAGACATCTGTTGCCCTGTCTCTCACTCAGAATGTGGCTTTGCAGGTTCCTCAGCTTAGTAGCAGTGGCTCTGTCTCCAATCTGGCAGAAACAACAGTAGTAAGTGCTCTACAGTCGCTACCTGAGAGTGGGCAGTCAATGGATAAATCACAGCTCTGCAATGCAGCTGGATTATCTCTTCCAATCTCTACACCTTTATCATCCTCAGCAGCAACAAGCATATGTGGTTCAGTCTCTCAGCCAGTGATACATCCCTTAGTTGTCCCATCAGGAATTACATCAACACCCGTCCTACCCCAGATTCCAGGTGCAGCACCTGTGTTGCCCCAGGTTCCCTTGCCTGGTGTCTTACCACAACCAGTCACTAACTTGCCTGCAGTACAGCAAACATTGATACACAGCCAGCCTCAACCAGCTCCATTACCCAATCAGCCTCATATTCACTGTCTGGAAGCTGATGCTGATGCTCAGTCTAAAGCTCCTGGTATTGATGATATAAAGACCCTGGAAGAAAAGTTACGGTCTCTCTTCAGTGAACATGGTAACGTGGGAACAATGCATCCATCAGTAACTCTGGAGACATCGTTGGTAATGGAAACTACAGTGATTCCTGGGATCCCAACCACTGCTGTTGCACCAACTAAACCCCTGACATCCGTTAGCACTTGTATACCTCCGAGCAGTTTGCCTCTTGGACCAAGTGGCTTGCCAGTGCTGACACCAGTTGCTACTCCCGGGCAAGTGATCACCCCGGTCAGCTATATTTCAGCGTCGAGCAGCATTGCAACAGCAGTAGTGAAACCAGGGACCTCTCCTTCAAAGCCCCCTCTTAGCAGGGTATCGGTAAGAAAATGCAACATTTGTGTGAATATTCAAGTATTCTGGAAACAGCCCTCTTGAGCAGAATCCCTTTTGTAAAGCAAAATATTTATTCAGGCAGGGGTGTCTTCATTTGACTTTATGCTCTGGTTGTTTTTGAGTCCCAGGAGATGGGGTGGGTTTTATCCATACTGGGGGGAAAAAAGTCCAATTCTATTTTGTGCCTTAGAGAGCTCTCTGGTGTTGCTGTTAATTTTTCCTACTCCTAAACTACAAAGAGCAAAGCAACTGTGGTTTGTTTTTTTGTGGGTTTTTGTTGTTGTTATTCTTTCAAATAGAATTTGGAAGGCTTGCTTCAAAGAGCTTTTTATCTTGTGCATGGTAACTAGAATGAGATGAGGTGCTTCTGTTTCACAAAGTAGTCAGGCTAGCTTAGTTTTTTCTTCTTGTCATTAGTCTGTTCCTTGAAGGCAATAGTGAACCTGACTGAAAGGTTTTGGTTTTGTTTTGTTTTTTAAAGTCCTCCGCTGCTATTCTGGTTCCTGGATGCTCTTTTCAAGTATTAGATTTGTGAAAGCAGAATTTTGAGAAGTTTAAATGATATCTGGATATCTAAAAACAAATCTTTTTTTTTTTTTTTTACTGAATTGTGCTCTTCAAGCAAACATTCTTTCATAAAGAGATAGTCATGACTTAGAGTAACAACTTCAGATGTGTTGTGGATATTGGTACCTGCTCACTAACCAGATGTACCAATATGTGAAATCTGACTACTTATTTTCTTTTAAATGGCTCCTTGTGTTGAGAGACAGTACGTTTCAATGTTTCAACCTATTGGTAGCCCGTTCCTTTTCAAAGTGAAATGGAAGTAGGCTGAAGAAACTTTCAGGTGTTCAAACACCAAACCTTAATACTCACTTCTTCACTCAGCAACACTTAGTGTTGGTCTTCAGCCAGCCTTGCTATTAACCAGTTTTAGGCCATTCATGTTGAGCTCATGCTCCTGGCATCTCCATTCATTAGTAGTCTTTCCTTGTACTCTTTGTATTCAAACAGGGTAAAACATTTCTGACATGGAGGAGCGGGGAATATATGGCAAAGAAGTTGGGAAGGAAATGTAGACATGGAGGCATTCATTTATATTGAAATGGAGTTGAGAATTAGAAAGGAAAGATGAGGAAATAGTAAAAACTGATATTGGTTCAGGAACAATTGGAGCAATTAGAAACTTGCTAATTGCAAACCTGTAATTGCAAAGGCTTGAGTTTAAATGTAAGAAATGTTCGGGGTTTTTGGTTGTCAGTTGTGGAAAAAATTGACTTTTTATTTTTCAAAGCTTAATTTTAGTTTTACACTTTCTTTGTTGTTTTTGAACCTTAAGGAGCTTACCGCTTTAATCTTCTGGGGTTTACTAAACTCTGTGTGTGTGTATTTTATTCTGTTAATGGCCAGCCTGTTAACCTAGACAGTTAAATGTGTTTTGACTTGTCTTACTAATTTATTTAAAGTGCATTTGGGCTTCTAGTTATAAACTAAATGATGAACTTACCACAGCTTGAAAATTCATCATGCCTCAGAACAGGTAATGTCCACGTGTATGTTCCTAGTGCACAAAAAAGCTGAGGTAATGCAACTTGGTGTAGTTCCTGACAAAACATTTTTGGGAGTATAGATAACTGCGGAGTGTATCTTCACTGAGTAGTTATTACTGCAATTTGAATCATTGGTTAAGCTGTGGTAAAATGACTGCAAGCTAGATCTGCTTCTGCTTGTTGAGGACATATGCGGCAGTGTTTGCTGTCGTACGAGGGAAGCCAGCCAACCAATGCTATAACTCATAAGACTACCTGTGAGCCTTGGGATTGCAGCTGAAAATAAGAATTACAAGTTGTGTAACGGATTGCTTAATTCCTAGAATTTCCCACTTCCCTAACAATGAAAATAACTAACTGGAATGTGCTGTCTGACCTGGTGGGGAGGCATTGATGCCTCCTTCTAATGTCTCCAGTCTCTCTAACCTCTTTAACCTGGATGACTTCCCTCTACCCCGTTGCATGGCCTGGTCACCTTCTGTGGGTCACCGACACTCTTCAGGTTCAAAAAAAAAAAAAAGATGGGTCAAGAGATTGGTGTGAGAGGTCTATCAGTCTGCTTCTCAACAAGTGAAGACATCCATAGGCCTGATGGTTCTTATTCCCAAGACCTGTTGCTTGGACCAACTTCCCAGAAGCACATAGCTTGCTGTTGCTAATGGGCAGTTAACATAGATCTGTTGTAAGGAGCATTCTTGCATCCTTTTATAAGTTAAGCTTCTTGGAAACTTATTTGCTTTTTGGAAGAATTATTGTAGCATTTCTTGCAGACTTGAAAATAATATCCCCAAAATATTTTGCTCCTGGATATAGCAGCTTGTTTAAAATGAAAATTGTGGCTGCGCAAAAATAATCTGGATTAAAATAAAACAAAAGCAAACAAACAACTTCCCTCAACTTTGTTGCAAAAATCCCTAAAGACTCTATGCTAACTCTCCAGGCTCTACAGAAAAGAAAACATTGAGGCTTCTGTTGTATGATATGACTGACTGTAGCTTGGTATCTGATCCTTCTGTTGTTCCGTGGCTGATGGACTCGCGTTTCCTCTTCATTATCCATAGGTGCTACCAGTAGGTTCTGAACTTCCGGCTGGCACTCCATCCAGTGAGCCACTGCCACCTTTTCCAGGACCTTCACTAACTCAGGTGCTACATGACTTGGCAGATTTTATCTGCTGCTTTTCCTTTCCAAGAGCATGTTTTGATTAAACTCTCCATTGCATGTTATTAATGTCTTTATTTTTCTTTTCTTTTGAACGAATAACCCCTTTTGTGTAACTGTAGCAGCCAGAGTCACTTCAGGACTGGGTATGTAGCTTGCCCTTCGGAATGCTGTACCCAGTGCCTGAAGTACAGGACCAATTAATCAGGCTTGGGGTTTTAGTATGTTAATCTGAACTTTAGAGGTTTTGGTTTTGTTTTTAAAAAAAACCCCATAACACAGGTGAGTGTGTGCATAAAAACTTGAACTTATTTTCTTCTTGAAAAGGGTATAGTGACAAAACAATAGCTTTTCAGGGAAGCACTATATACTGCAACTAGACGTTAATGAAAGTTAAAAAATGCTGGCGTTGTGAATTCCTGTTTTGTTTGGTTGTTTTTTTGTGGTTCTTACTATACTCTGATTTCACTAGGCTTTCAGATTTGCAACTGGTATTTGAACTCATAAACATGAATTCAAACATAAGTGGCCTCCCTTGCTCAGATTCTGTCCTTGTTGCAATAGTTAGCTTGGATAGTTTGTATGTAAATTGGACGGGTGATCTGCTCAAGGCCACAGAGATTAAATCTGTCTTCACTTCTGTTTAAAAAATAGAACCCCCCCTGCCCATAAATGAAATAACTGTATTGACAAAACTCTTCTATGGATCTTCTTAATGCTGTGTAATGAGATGTAATATGGGGACCCTATATTTTCATATGCAGAGAAAAGCCCTGAACAAAAACCATAAGGCCATGAGATAGAGCTGTGCTACTTTTGGAAGAAGTTTGTGAATGAACACAAAGATGACGTTCTATAGAATTATATTAAAGTACGGTTGGCACAGAATTATCCCAATTTTATATTTAAACCTGTTCAAGTGGGTGCCTAGTGGTGCTGGCTTAAGGCTCAGAGTAATTTGGTCTTAAATCTAGTTTTTCCTGTGTACGTGTACTTCATAGAGTATTAACCTCTTCATCTGTGGCTAAAGTTCACAGTGAATAGTGTTAGAATACACATCCAAAAGCTACACTTCAATTGGATTCTGTCCTTTTATAGAAAGGAATTGTTTACTTTAGTCCTAACTATAATTTTAAAGTAATTCCAATAAAATAAGTACAAGAGAAGAATTCATACAATACTTACTAGCCTTATGGCCCAATTTCTTTTGTTTTCTTGACCACTGAGAATCTTAAGGCAGACTGAGCTAACCTTGATAAAGTCCTCTCCATAACACTCTGGTAACATTCTCCCTCTCTCTTGAAATGGAGCTCTTGAATTCAAGTTTCACCTGTGGAGGGGAATTTAATATAAACTTTAAAGGTCCTTTTAGCACTTTACAAGCTGTTCCTTTTTTGGAATGCACAACAGCAAGTGTCATTAACATAAATAAATAGTGTTTGAAAATTGCAATTCTAAATTGTGCTAAGGCAACTTTTGGATAATGAGCTGTCACAGCTCATGTTCTACAGCTATAACTGTAAAAATGGAATCATGTGTATTGAGGTACTAATCTTCGAAGACACCATTGGAATAATATTTCCATTTCTGTCTTTCAAGTATGAGAACTGTGATATTACCTGGTTCTAAAGACATAGAGTTGAGCAGCAGGCATGTTAGCTGCATTCATGTAGCTTTATGTTGACTATGATGTTAATAGTCCATTTCCTACCTTTCCAGCTTTTTTCCTTCTGTGCTTTTAATGCAGAAGCACTGCCTTTATTCAGCAGTTTCTTTAATTATCCCAGTAAATGTTATTACCTTGTCATTTCTTAAGAATATCTCTCCTTAACAAAATTTGCATAGAGTATGTCCTAGAGGTTAGAATGGAAATATAGTGGACCTAAGTTATAATGTGCCAAAATTGACATCTCATCCTGTTTGTTCCTGCTTTACCACCTTCTTGGTCTTTATCTGATGGAGCAAATGCAAATCAATAACCTTAATCAAGGAGTCCTTGCAGATAGCCTGTGTCCAGAACTACTTCTTTGTTGTCTCTTTAAAGGATGTTTAAATCTTTTGTAAGCAATGAGAATCAGTTCACTACTTGGAAAGCGTTATTCAGTGTGAAAAGGCAGAAATTTGTGTTTTTTATGTAAGAAAACTATATGAAAGTGAACATATGGCTCTTGAAACCTGTCTTGGAAAGTAGTGCTGCTGCATTTTGTTTTATGCAGTTTCTAGCAGGCTGGATGAGGGCCATATTCCTGCCCTGCCAGTAATCAAGAAATGGGCATCGTCTGCCTCCAAACTGAGCAAGAAGCTGAATGACTAATGTAGAGCTATAAGATGGTAGCGTCAGCAAGCAACACTTTTTCCTCTGGCTTCTGGTTTATGCCTTTCAGCCAGTTCTTTCTGAAGCATGGTTTTGCTGAAGAGGAGACAATTTGGTGATAATTCTTATCTGAGCTCTTACCTTGAGCAAGGGTAGCAAATGGATCTGGATATGATTAAAATCAGTCACATTAAGTTCATAGTCCTTTTTATTGTCATAAATAAGATGGAACTGGGTATCTTAGTAATATTTTCCCCCAAACTCAAAGCACTTGTAGGCACTTAAGTGACTCAAGCCACTGTACCACTGCAAAAGGCTCCTTCCTGTTTGTCAGGTATTTCTGTCAGGATTTGTGGTGTGGAAGAGGCACAAATATAGATCCCTCTTGTCCTTTGCAAACAGCTTAACTAATTTCACTTCTCATTTGAACTCTGAAACCTTTAGATGAGAGACACAGAATTGGAGGAGACCAACTAGATCAAATCTAATTGACTGTTAAGTGCATTTGCTGCTATCAGATAATACTATCTGGAAAATTACTGGATTGCCTTAAAGTAGATAAACTTGCTTTCCTTACTGCTTCTGTCAGTAGCTTGTTACACAACTTTTTATTTCTTTCCTTAGTACCAGACTCCTAATTTGCAAAGAACCAGTTTTGGACAGTTTGTTCCTTAGTCTTAAATACCTGTTCTATTTATTCCTTAATTGCTTTTTAAAGTGTATTTAGAATGAATTTTTCAAGCTTCGTTTTGGTACTCTTGTTGCAGGTGGAAATCTATTTCCTAATCTTTCTGATAGCTCATCTCTTTGTTTACTTGAAGCAAATATCTTCTTGTGAGCATAAGTGATGAGAATTATCTAGTATTTCAGGTGAAATATCCTCTCTATTTTACAATATTGTTGAATTAAATTAGCTCACTTGTCTGAGAAGCATTTAGATTTTTGAATGGAGTCAAAAGTCTGCATCATCTTGTGGTCTCTTTTTCATTATTATTATTTGGATAGAATTGATAGGGGACTTATTGTTCTTAGGCTTTTTGGTTGTGTTTTGAAACCACAACTCGGGAAGAATGTCATCCTGGTAATGTGTTGAAAGCATCTTTATGCTGCTCTGTACCTTTAACTTTCAGTTTCTTGAAAGTGGAAGGTAATGTTATTATGTTGCTGTGACCTCAGCTGCTGTTCTGAACAGATCTAGCTTTTTAATATAAAAGACTTGGAAAGATTAATGATAAAGTTTTGATGAAAATTTGGACTCCGTAGGGTCAGGATTGCAACTTAGTGATATCTGCCAATACTTTCTTCTTCCATATGCATCTTATGGATATGGATGTAAGTAATAATTTTGAGCGAATCTGAACTTTTCTTATCTTTGTGATGTTTTTAGGCAATTCTTCTTCTCTTCCCCTCCCCAATTCAGTTGACCATGTTTGAAAAACGCCTTAGATGCCAACTTAAACAGCTGAAATCTAAGTAATAGACACATCTCAGAGTGATTCTGCTTCTCTGTCTTCCTCCTCTTCAAGTCAGTCCATCCAGATAGCTTCCTTGAGGGAATTTCTGTTTTGGTTTTGGCTTTTTTGGGGTTTGCTTTTTTTTTTAAATTTAAATTTGTGTCATTCTCAACCTTGCTTTTATCCATGTTTGCTTTTGAAAATATGGGCATCTTTTTGAATTTCTGTATGATTTTTTTTTTCTAATTAACTTATTTTATTTAAGATTTTAGGTAATCCATAATGCAAATTGTCTCTGTTATTCACCAACCAAAAAGCATACAACTTGCAGCATCTTCGCTCAGTTTTTAAGAGTGGGAATGCAAGCTTCCATGCTAACTTCAGGAAAAACAGAAATTCTGGTTAATGCTTCTCTTCAATTTTATTACCAAATGTGTTGCTTAAACTGCTTCCAGTCTTACTGTGCTATACATGTTAAAAGTAAACATGTAGGAGGGGAACATGATAGAAATATGAAGCTGTACTGACTACTTTAAATTTCATTTATTAAATATGCTGTTTCTCAAATGTGAAGTGTTGTTTCTGCTGAGCTGGGACAGCTATTTATTCTTTCCTTTCTCAGTCCCAACAGCCACTGGAAGATCTAGATGCTAAGCTGAGAAGAACTCTTAGTCCAGAGACTGTTCCAGTGACATCTGCTCCTGCCTGTGTACGTTTGCAATGTTGGCAGTTTAGTAGTTTTGAAAAACTTCAGTGTTTTCTCAAGGTTGTGTTCTTAGGTCATTGTCTTTAATATCATTACATCAGTCTTTAGACTTTTAAAAATAAAACTGAAGAGTCATCTTCCAGTTTGTGGGCCTGAGTCAACCAAAATAGGAAAAATCTGTATGTTGCAATAGATTGTGCATTTCCTGAGGCTGGTTTTGGTACTCATTCTTAATCCAGCTTTTCTGGTGATGTCATTAATGTCACCAAACTAGAAGGGGAAGTGAATATGAAATAAGGGAGAAAACGCACTAAGCAAGCACTGTGTGATGTGTCAGTCTTGATTATGGAGGGATGTTTAAAGTACGGATCTGAAATTTTAAAAGACTCTAATAATAAACTTTGATACAAAATGGAGGTAATGATTCACATTGTGATTTCCAAGTGGCTACTTATGCATTACTTCTGCAAAGCAAAAGGGAATATTCTGCTGACAGCCTTGGGGTTGCAAGATGTGCAAAATCTCTTGCTGATGTTGCTTGCTTTGGAGGTTAAAAACTCTTGCATTTGTCTGATCATGGGTCCTACTTTGACCCTGGTGGTAATAAAAGACTATGCAATATGCAGTATGGGGGATTTGTTGGTATTCAATGAAACTGCTGATTCTTTTAATTTTATTTTGTTTCCACCCTTGAACCTGTAGTCCGTGCCATCAGTAGCATCTACCACAGTTACTGGGCTGGTGTCCACAGCATCGCAGTCTCTGAAGGATGGTAAGACAGCTTTGATTGATTGTTCTGGATGGTTTCTCAGCATGGAAATATAATCTGAAATTGAACAGACTGTCCGCTTGGAAGGATATAGCCTTTTTTAGTAGGTCATACAATGGCAATTCCTTAAGGATTATATTAGTTTTTAGTAACTAGACTGAAATTTTTCGCTGTGAGAGGGGTATGATACATACATATTATAGTCACTCACTTAGGATTTAAAGCTGTCCAAAATACTAAATTGACTTGCAAAGAATCTCCAGCATGCTGCTAAGGTACAGCTTCGGGATTTGAAGGAACTGTTTTCTATCTTGGGTTATGTTCTTGGCAACAACAGTAAGACCTCACTTTGCGTCATTGTGCTGTGTTCTATATGTAGGATGCCTCTTCTAACCTGGGTGTTGTGTTTTCTGTTTAAATAGAGAAATTAAGGTTAAGCTAGTAAAATCTTTAAAGGTAGTGGGAAAACCAGACTCCGTTCTGGCTGCTTTAGTACAGCCGAAGGTTTGACTGGTTGACAATTAAAGCCTCAGTGATCAAATCTAAATGTCTTCAATTGTTGGGGGGCAGAACCCAACAATTTGCAAAACAGTCTGAGACTTTCCTGTCAGTACTCTCCTTATTGTTTTAGTTTTTGAAGGGTTTCTTTTTTATTTTTAAAGAAACTGTTGGTGTGGTACTAAAATTATTTCTGAACTATCTAGTAAACATTAACTTGCATGTGCCTCTGAAGTTCAATGACAAACTTTCAAAAGCTAATAAAATCAGTAGGAAAATAAAGTATTCCCATTCTGATATGTTGGAAGTGACCTATCCTGTAGAACTCATTTGTCTGCTAGAAAATGAGTTGGGTTTTGCCTCCTAAAGTTTAGAAGGTAAAAGTAAACAATCTAGGAAGTTGCTTAATAAACACAGCAAGCTGTCCAATGGAACTGATTTAAAAATAGAATGTTATTTCTCAGCTTTGTAACCTTATACTGCTAGTGCCTACAGCAACAAAATTAGGAGCTGACACCTAAGAATCCAGCTCTGAAAGCTTCAGACAGACTGAAATAAATGTGTTTTATAGCATTTTTTCAGCTTACAGTTTTCTATTAATAAATTGTCCCCAGCATTTCTGAAATTTAGGTAGTCACTGTCGGTATTGAATTAAAAGAAACTTTTTCTTACATAAATTTCAGGGGCTTGTTAGGTTTTTTTTTTTATTCTTTGGATTTTCACATTCTTGTTTGGAATCTGTGTGTTTTTCTTGCTGCTATCTAGAATTCCACTTCTAACAAGTATACTGTGCCAGGAAACCTATAAATACTTAATTTTACCATTGTGGTTTGATATTCATATGGTAATGTCAAAAAGAGATCAGGTTCCGTAAATCCAAAGGCCCATTAGGAGTTAACTGACAGTTGAGTTTGAAGTAGGCAAAACCAAATGGTTGGAGTTCAAATTATTTGTTGCTTAAGTTGTTCTTAATCCCATTCTCCTTTTCCCTAGCTTCAGTGTCATGTGGTGGAGAGAGCAGTGCTGTGGCTACCACGGCAGGAGCCAGTATTCTTAAAATGGGACGGTTTCAGGTAGGAGATGTTAAACTGATGTGATTGTTGATACAGGATCTTTGAGCAGTTCCTGTGTAGTGCCAGCTCACTGTGCCTCATGGTGGGCTTTTTTGCCAGCAGGAAATGTCCATGTTGAGCATGTGAATGCAGTGCTTTGTGCAGATGCTGTTTTTGCATTCAGGGCAGAGATTGCACTAGATCATGGAGGTCTAAAGCTGTGAATACAGCATTTCATGTCAGGCCTTAGCCGTGTAACTGTTGGCCTTGGTCCTTGGTGTTAGCTGCCTTTTGACTGCTGGGATGTTCCCTTATGTCCTGTTTGTGAAGGACATACATCCTCTGAATCTGCTGTGTTTCTGTGTTTTGGAGTTAATCCTCCAGATTGCTTCGAAGTACTATTTTGTGTGGCAGTGTGCTGCTTGGAGGGAAGCAGTAGATTGCTTTGTGGCATACCAAGGAAATGAGTTATTTTCCCCTCTTGGGTGCTATTAAGGTAAATAAAAGCATTATGTTAAAGAACAACTTAGGTCTGCATGATTGGTTGCATTTCTATTCTAGGTATCCGTGGCAATGGATGATGTACTAAAAGAGGGTGACAAACCTGAAACTAAGCTGGTGCAATTTGAAACCACCTCTACTGAGTCTTCATCTCTTTCTGGCAGTAGTCCAGAGAGTACGCTGGTAAAGCAGGCTGTCAGTCGGAAGAGTGAGGCTGTTGCTGACTCTTCCTTGGATGTGGTAGATGGCATTCCTCAGACAGTTCCCGTGCTGCAATTACCAGTGGATGTTGTTCAGCCTACCAAGGTTGGGCGCTTTCAGGTGACAACGACAACGGATCAAGTGGGGCGCTTTTCAGTGTCAAAGACTCAGGATGAGGTCAGCTGTGCAGAGAAAGAGCCGTTGACGCTTCCTCTCTCTGCGGGCTTGGAACAAGTTGCTTCTTCAGCTGCAACTCTAAGGAAAGATTTGGAGTCAAGACAGTCCCCACATATGAACGGTCCATCCTCTGATCCAGAGGCTGCCTTCTTAAGTGGGATGGCTAAGGATTTGGATGATGGCTCGGGGAGCCCAGACTCTCTCCAGCCCCTGGGGTCGAAGATCAGCCTCCCCGTTCAGAGTCTTAGCAACTCTTTCAACTCCTCCTACATGAGCAGTGACAACGAGTCGGATATTGAAGATGAAGACTTGAAGTCGGAACTCCGTCGGTTACGGGAGAAGTAAGGCTTTTTTCTTTGTATGGTCATGTAGGAAATCTGTGTTAACAGGATTAATAAGAATTTTGTCTGTACTTTACTCTGAACAAAAAGAACAAAAACTTCATTTAAAGACTCAGCCTTTGCTGAGTGTCAGGACCCATTGTTAGTGTTTACGTGGGAAGTAAGATTCTTTAATGGGAAAGCAGTACACAACTGTAAGAAAAAAGGTGTACACGTTTGCTGTGCTTGATTTTCTAACCTGTAACCTTGTTGTATGTGTTTATATGTAGATTGATTGCTGTGCTGTGGGTAAGACTGCAGATTTGTAGAAGCTTTTGCATATCACTGAAGTTTTTAGTAGTTGGCAGGAATAGTGGTGTTGCATTTGAAAATGACACACAACTCTGTTCACTTCTAGTACGCATTTCTTGCACTTCTAATGGTTCTCCTTTTCCTGAAGAATCCTTGTTGACTAAGAAAAAAATATAGAAGTCAAGCAATGTGGCCTACTAATTGAACTTTTGTTAGGGCAGCTGGAAATTTCAAATCTTATGTATGCAACTGCTCTGAAAAAAACCCCAAGGCAATACCAATGTAGAACTTTCCAAGGCCATATGTCTTGGGAAATGAGTAATCTAGCTATTCCTGTCATATTTTAATGCTAAGTGATTGGATCTTTGACAGTAGGTGTATATTCTTGTTTGTACATCCATTTATTGTGGTTTTATGATGACAACATTGGGAACTTTGTGTTGGAGTTCTACCCAGGATTTGAGCACAGTGGAAAATGGCAAGTGTTCTGCCTTATGTAATCAGTGGTTATTTGTGGAAAAGGTTTATTTCCTCCTTTCTTAAATGTTAATGAGAGTTCCAAAGAAGCTGGTTAAGCTTTACTGGAGGGGAGGCATTATATGCATGTGAGTATATGTATGTATCCTTTTCTAAGTTGTACTCTTTTGTAACTTGTTAGGCACCTTAAAGAGATCCAGGAGCTGCAGAGTCGCCAGAAGCAGGAGATTGAGTCACTGTACATGAAATTGGGAAAGGCTCCACCTGCAGTAATTATTCCCCCAGCTGCACCCCTTTCAGGAAGAAGGAGACGACCTACTAAAGGAAAAAGCAGCAAGTCCAGTCGTAGCAGCTCCCAGGGAAATAAAAGCCCTCAGCTATTGGGTAAGATAGCCTATATATTAAGGAATTTCTTTAAGTGAAAATTCCCTTTTAAGTCTCTGGAATAGCACAGCCTACAGGAAAAGAGATAATGGCGATAGAAGGTAAAAACCTTGCTTTCCAGTTAGTTCTGCTTGTCAACTTCCTTCACACTGTTTATGGAGAGACACTTTAAGGGAACAAGTATTTTCAAGGGACTTCTGGAAACTGAAGCCAGATACTATTCTAAAACCCAGCTGTACAAGGAAACATGGTTGCATTGTTTTGAATAATAAGCTTCAACCGAAAGAAATGAGAAGTGGTTCCTATGATTCTTCTCTTAAGATTCCACTTGTTACTTCCCAACTAGCAGTGCCAGCTCTACACTCAATGCAATAAGAATTTGAAAAATTCAGCTGTAAGTCCCATAAAGCAATGGTTACTGCTGTCTTGTAGAAAGAAGCAAGAAAAAACAGGAGGCTTGGCTTTATGTTAATTGTAATTTCAGAACTGTTTCCCATGTGTACTTCCATTGTAATGCCCAACCATCCCCTGCGCTCAAAATAGACATCCTCATTTTTTTTTAGCAGATAAAACAAAGTATTATCTCTCATTCTGTCTGTCTGTCTTGTGTTTCAGGGGGATGGGGTGGGGGGTGTTCCAGTTCCTCCATTGTCCGGGTTACTAGATCAATTTTGAAATTGCTTTTGCTGTTTGGTAGTATTACTTGTGACTTTGCAATCCACTGAAAGGTACTGTTACATTGTTCTGTAAGAGCAGTTTTAAAATTGTGATTTGTGTTTGATTTCAGAGATTAGTCATAGGGCTCTGACTAGGAAGAAAAGTGTAAATTTACAGTATGGAGAAAAACTTTAAATTATTATTATTTTTTAAGATAATCTTCTCTTGTTGCCTTCTGAAACAGATTTTGCAGAATGGGGCTGCTCTCTTCAGTCATCAGATTTTTTTTTTTGACTGAGGTAGCATTTAAGCATGCTATTGCCTATGTCATTACAAATCAGAAACTTAATCCCAATTGATGAATGTAGAAGTAGTGAGTTCTTTAAGTGGAGTGCCAATTTTTTTGTACTTCAAAATTGAGAAACAGTTCCAGTTGTCATGGCTTTATTTCTTACTAAGACCATTTTAATAAACAAAACTCAGAAACAGTTCTGTTTACTGTTTGAATGACATGAGTGTCAGGTGCTTGCTGGGTAACTGCAGATATCTCGAGTTCTGTAGCATTGAGTAAACTGTATGGCAGGACCAGCACTGTGAGCAGAAGTACTTGTTCCTGCTTCCTGCACATTCTCTTTGGTAATTTCACGTCATGCTGCCATTTCTGTATCCAGTCACCCTAGCTGCTCCCTTCTGTTTTGTTATATGATAGGGGAGCTATGTGTGAGCATGTGACAGCGATCTGGCACAGTGCTGCTTTAAAACTTAAGCAAGTAAGAGTGAAATAAGTCTTACTGCATTCTCAGAAATTGGAGTAGTCC
>VYZX01018424.1:44294-73162 GCA_013401335.1 Brachypteracias leptosomus
CCCCCCCCGTCTTGTCTGGATTGTGATGCTTGACCAGAGGAGGATATCCTTTTTTCTTCCCCCACCGTGGCACTCTATCCTGTATTACTAGTGTAATAGCTCAACTGATCATTTGAATTACTTGGTAGTGACTTCACTCCCTAGTAAATGTTCCAGTGAAACTTTCTTCTAGTTTTTCTCTTGTCCATTGGGAACAATGACAGAAGCTTCAAAAATGATGTGGGGAAATGTTGAACGACTTTATGCCTTCCTTCTTCCTCTAGGCAATCTGTCAGCTCAAAGTGCACCATCAGTCTTGCCCCCACAGCAGACTCTTCATCCTCCTGGTAGTGTGCCAGAGACTGGGCAGAACCATTTGTTACAGCCCCTCAAACCTTCACCTTCTAGCGAAAATCTCTACTCTGCCTTTACCAGTGATGGTGCCCTTTCGGTACCAAGCCTTTCGGCACCAGGCCAAGGTAAGACTTTAAATGGAATTAGTGTTGAGTCTTACACCTTTGTTACTGGTGAACAAATGATCAACTTGATGACATTTGATTTTTTTAATACATAGCATAAAGTAGATTGGCAGTCTCCAGCCTACGTGTGGAGGCTGGTAAGGGTGTTTTTTGGAACTAGATTTCTATCTTCTCACATAGGTTAAGTGTGAGGTGGTTGAAGTGCTGAATATATAGCACATGGACCTCTCTGCTGTAACAGAGGCACCAAAGAGAATACAAGAAAGTGCAGCATGATGGTAACAAGCAGTGTTCTGCTGACCTGGGGGAAAGGTGTTGGCTGAAAGGATGAGGAAGACAGATGAGAATGTGGGGGTCAGAAATGTGAAGTGAGGCTAAGGAAGGGGTGGAACAGCTTTGATATTAACAGGTAATGGAAATGGTAGGAAATTTATGAAGACTCAGAGTCCTTTTAGACTTCCAGACTGCTTTGGCTGTTTCCGTCAATAGAATTTGTAACAATAAAAGGTAAAAAAGGCTTGTGTTCTGCAATTGTGAGTTAAAGAATTATCCTGGAAGGAAGATTTAGTGTAAGAGTTACTCAGGTTGTGGATTGTTTGTTATTAGTTAGTATGTTACCAGATAATGTCTCAGACACAGCTCTGATTTATTTGGTGGCGAGGGCTTTTTAGCTTGCCAGTCATTAAGAGCACGATAGCTTGATTCCTTTGCTTCTCTGAACTTAGCTGTTCCAGTTTTTTTCCTCCCTTGAGAGTTAAGCTTTGCCATAGATCGATTGAGTACATCGATTCTACTGTGTGCTGCTTCTGAAATTGGAGAAGTACAGACAGAAAATAGAAACAGACTTGTGGGAAGAATTTTCTGTAGAGGTTTACTTAATAAACTGTTTCAGGTATTTTGGAGCTACTTGAATCATCTCCCTATACCTAGAGTTGTGTGGTACTGTTTTATGATTGGGTACTTTTGCCAGGATTTGGTTTTCCTTTGGATCGCAACCTTCTTTTTGGGTTGATGTACTGGAGAGTAATGCTGCAAACTTGGACTAATGTCTGAAGGTGTTGGAGGGAGGAAGTCTCTTCACTCTATATTGTCTACATACTCCTTGGTCCACACTTTAAGGCTTATTCTTGTGTGTCATGTTAATGCATTTCACCCTTCCAGCCTCAAATTGCTAACATCTTGTAGTGGTGTTCTGTCTCTTCTCCTCTTCT
Organism: Brachypteracias leptosomus; assembly: GCA_013401335.1. NCBI lineage: Eukaryota > Metazoa > Chordata > Aves > Coraciiformes > Brachypteraciidae > Brachypteracias > Brachypteracias leptosomus. The sequence goes on from VYZX01018424.1 coordinate 45,964, forward strand.
TTCTTTGTTCTTCCCGTTTTTGTTTTCTCACAGGCTGTGCGAAGTTTAACTGTGCATCTGAGAGAGTGACGTTCAAGCCTGGTGGCAGGAGGACCCGATTTCTGAGTACGCCCTGCTTGGCTCTTTGTGTGTAACACCTTTACTCCTTCCTTGTCTGTTTTTTGTTTTGTCTCTTTGATTTTGTTTGGGTTTTTTTTCTGCTGCTTGGATCTGTTTCATGCAGCCCATTCTCATCTGCCACCTTGTGTTCCCTCCCATCCCATGCCTCAGCTGAGCTGCTCTTAGAAGTTTGGGTTCTCATGTTAGGTATTCTCTGTTGTTAAACTCATAACAAGCACCCATTTTCTTTAAGCTTTTGGTGGAAAGTTTTAGGACAGGTTAGTGAAATGACAGAAACTGGGGAGAGTTAGCAAGCTGTGGGTGCATGGGCATTTTCTTTTGGCCTTAGTAATGATGCTTCAGCATATGTTAACTGACATGAGACTTGGAGGGGAGGTAGTCTTTCTAGTGGAACAGTGAGGAAGATTTGTTTTCCAAATTATTCCTTTGTTGGACACTGCTGTAGCTGCTGGTGGGAGTATGCTGACTTCCTCCAGCAGTGTGCTTGCTGTGTGAGGTGGATGTGGTTTTGCGTGTTCTCAGTGCTAGTGCTGATGACAGTGCGGAGCATTGATGCCACCTGTAGGCAGTTAATGTTGATGACTTCTGCTCATTAGCAGATGAATAGCTAAAGATTGAAATGTTGAGGATTTTAAAGATACTTAGAGAATATTTTCAGGCAGATGCAAAAGACTCTTACCTACTAATGGGCTCAGGTTTAGATTTTTTTACAGTCAATTGGAGATGCACAAAAAGTGCAACAAATAGCAGTAAAGGTGGGTAATTGGACATCTTCAGACATCCTGTCAACCCTCATGAGTTACCTTGCAGCTTTTTTCAAAATCCTCTTGTTTGTACTTACATTAGGCCAGATTTACAGGAGAGCCTCAAACTTCTGATGTGATTGAAGTCATGATACGCTTGAGCCAAGGCTGCTGATGTGATGCTTTTCATTGGGAGTGCTGCAATGTCTCCCATGCTGCTTCTGCAGGCTGGACCCTTTAAATGTCCGACATTTGTTTCCCACCCTCTGAAATGACTTGATATGAGAAAGCTTTAAGTGCTGTGAGGAGACCATCAGTGGCTGCACTGCATGACAGTACTGTGCACCTGTAGCATCTGCCTCGCTACAGTTGGCAATAGCCCAGCTGAGCCAGTTGTGTGCAGGAACTGGGCCTGGCCTTCTGCAGAGACAGCTCCAATGCAACCAGCTCCGTCCACTGAGAAAGAGCACGAGTCAGAGAGAGGGGAAATATTTTCCTGGCTGTTCAGTTTTGCAATGACACCTCTGTCCCACTTCATTGGATTTGGGGATATCAGTACTAATGGTATTTAATTTTTCAAATTGAGCAGCTTTAAGCGTTTTTGCTAGGTATATTAATGTGCAGATGTGCACTAACTGGCATCTGCAATATCAAGCTTTATGGCTCCTCTTTTGGAAGAAGTTAAATTCTTACCAAAGCTAACTCTTTAAAAACCATCGTTAGTCTGGCCTATCTTTTTTTGGGGGTAGGGAATATAAAGAATATCCATTCTTTTTCTAGAAATAACAATGAACTGAATATATGAGACTATTGTGTACTTACAAGGTCTTGGCTTGTGCAAATTGGCTATCATCTGGCTATAAGCTACTTCTGGTGTGTGTATCTCTTATGGGACTGGTGCCAAGGGAAATGGATTCCTTTTGAAAAGCGTGTTGTAGCTGTCCTGTAAAAGCAGGTAATACTTGGCATGGCACAGCTTGGCCTGGCACTTGGCTTATTGCAGGTTGCTTGCTTCCTGGAGTCTTGTCCTTGAAATACTATTACAGACTGTTGAGAGTGACAACTGGAGAAGATGCTGGGTTAGATGCAGCGGTGTTGAGGCAACAGTGCAGTAATTGATGCTTTTAACTGTGCAGCTGGAGAAACAGAGTGGTACAGCTTGGCAGAGAACATCTGAACCATTCCATGGATCTGAGAAAACAGGGTGACAAACAAAAAGCACTTGGCCCATCAAATAAATCGTTATGTTGTAAACCAATTGAACTTTTATAGTGGTAAAATGCTTCCTACATCCTGACAAAAATGAAAGATGTGCTTGCTTTTCCTTTAGCAATAATGTCCAGTTGTGACAGTAAATGTCTCTTGACATTCTTCATTACAGTGTGGGAATTCTGAAGAATAAATGTAGGAAGCTGGTACTCTCTTCTTTCTGAAAGTGCAACTGATTAAACTGTCAGACCAGTCTTTGGGTTTTTCCTGGAATGTCCCAGTAGTGACTATGAGAGCCCTGCTGTACTGTGTCCTCTGTTTCTCACCAAGCTTTTTGTACTGTTTGCTGATACATTTCTCACCGTTTCTCTTATCTTTAACAAATTACTCTCTCTTTGTGCTTCAGGGAAGATGGTGAAAAAAGTCTGTCCTTGCAACCAGCTCTGTAGTAATTATCTTATTTCTGTTATCTCCGATTCCTGATTGTAAAGCTATTCATCAGCTTTTTCTGGTCACTGAAGCCTTACCTCCCTGACTCTGTCTCCAGCACAGCATCTGTCTATCTCTGTTACGGCCTCTGATGTGTACTCTGTCATTAGTATATTGAACAGTCTGGCTATTACTCTTGCAAGTGGAGACAGGCAGAACCTCACCTTCACTGTGGAACTATTTGCTCATTGCTCATCAGGGTCAGTTGCTCGCTGTAATGTGCTAGAGTTGTACCTTGGAGCAGCTGGTTAGTTTGCAGATCTGATGGGCCTTGCCACCTCAGTGATGGATCCAATTGCAGACACTCCTCCAACATTTTAAAAGAGTTAAGAGTAAGCCATCAGAGATCTCTCCCAAAGCAAGAGGTGTTTAGAAAAGCCTGTGTGTGTTAATGTCATTTAAGGCTTTTTTTAAAGGTGTCTTTTGACTGCTGGTTTGTGGGGGGAAAAATAAAAGGGCAGAATGAAGACATTAGAGGTAGTGGGCTGGAGAAAGAGAGAGAGGAGCTTGTTTCACTTCAGATCCTTCGTGTCAGAGCAGAACTGGGGACGGCTGCTGTGACCGAGCAGGAATGTGGGGGGGTTGTTTCCATTGAATGCTACAAGTTGAAGCACTTTCTTTTCAGACTCTTCTGGATGGCAGTTTCTGCAGGTGGTGACAATGTCAGAGCTAAAATGCGAAATTCCTGATAAGTAATTTTTTTAAAAGTGACATTACATGGGAGCTTTAGCAATTGTATAGCTCACCTGTAATGGTGTGAGCTGGTCTGGCTGTGACCTGGTGTAGGAGCTCCCTAACAAAATCATCTTCGGAGATAAAGGTCTCGCAACATCCCACCTTACCTGCCCTGAACCAATCCAGTCCTCAAAACACTTAAACTTTCCTAAGTGATCTTTCACATCTTCAGCTGAATGCACTGTCCTATATATTTTGATTAATTCTCTCCCTTCCATGGCCTGAGGAAGCTCTCCAGCGTAGGTCCAGGATCCATTGTGCTCACTGATTAAAGCAGAAATGTGAAATACCAAAAGCAGATACTGGCCATTCTGAAGAGGATGAGAGCAAGTGTGTCAATCCTTGCATGAACTCTCACAGTAGAATGTGATTATTACTGGTTTTGGCAGGTCCCTTCACCTACCCCTTTCTTGCTTTTGCCTCATTTGTCTTTTAATTTCACCTCTCACATCATTGCTCTTATTAAATAATTGTCTTGTAAGCCCTTTCCACATGATGCATGCTTCAAGTTCTTGCTATTTCACTGTAGATTTTCCTTGCCACTTTACGGCATGTTCCTATCATTCCTCATCTGTGCTGCAGCTGCACACCCTGCCCAGGGACCCTTACTCTTTCCTTCCCACATCTGTTGCATGTGTCTGCCAGCCCGTAACAGCTACTGCCCCACCAGTGGGCACCCAGACTGGGAGCCACCTCCATGCTTGAGCTGGAACTGGTGGGAGGGATATGTATCCTTCCCTCCTCAGCACTACTAGAGGCAGTAACACTTTGCTTATTTGTCCTGCATAGTAAGTACGTCACCTTCCTAATTCACTCCTCAATATGAAACATTCCTGCAGGGGTTTGGAGCCAGTTCTTTCTTTGATGCAGCAGTTGCAAAGAATGTGGCTGATAGCCAGGGGGAGCGGAGCACACGAAGTAGCTGTCAGGCAAGAGACAGCAGCTCTGTCATTTGGCCTTTGCAATAGGGGGAAGGTTTTCATTGCTGGCATTTTTGATGCTCCACTTTTAATTGGTTTTCTTTGAGAATGTCTGCCATAAATGCAGGTTTTCAGAGTGATCAAGTAGAAATGCTTGAGAAACTTTGAGAACCAAGTAGTTGAGGATTTGTGTTTGCAAGGAGTGCTGGGTTTAGCACTGCAGTGGTCAGATATGGTTTTTGTTGTTTGGTTTTATATTAAATAGATTTTTAAAAACCTAGAATCATTCAGCTTTTATCATGTCCTTCAGAAGAAGTCTGCCCTAGTGGTTATCAGTCACCCACATCAGAGGAGGAGGATACTTTTGCAATACTGCTGTGAATTTAGGATACTTGCTAATATACCATTTCTTTCTTTCCTGTTATGAGATCTGCCTTTGAAAAACCTGAATTTGAGCGCAGTTGTTTGTTTTATAAGTGTGAGGGGTGTAGTGAGGCTATCCAAAATGGCTAGATTCCCCCCCACCGCAAGGATAGTGTTCAGCTAGCCTTCTAGCAGACCCGAAACCTGCTATTTATTTGAAGGGGTTTTTGTGTTCTGGCAATCAACCCAGTGAACATAAAATCTTGTCAAAGCATGTCTGAGGAACTACTCTTGTTTCTACCTTCTTTAAGCCTTATTGGTTGTTTGTATCTTGTTCTCTTGACATAGGAAATCTGAACTTAATGGCAAAAAAATGCTTTCAGAGGCAAAAAGCAAAATTTAATGCAGTGCAGACTTCCCTTGTTGCTCCTAGCAATTTGGTGGATGAAGGCAGTCCCATCTGGTTATTCTCAAGAACCTGAATATGGCAGCTATTGGAAACAACAGTTGCTGTTTCTCACTATGGCTCTTTTGTGTAATCTAGGTGATTTTTGTGTGGGGTTTTTTTTCCTCTTCGTTTTCAAAGTGGAGATAATTTGCTACAGAGCAGCTGGTGATGCTCCTCATTCAGCATCCAGCATTGTCCTCCAAGGTGGAATTGACCTGTGCCAATAGTGGTTGCTGCTAATTAAAAGGCATAGGATGAGAGAATGACGTGACTGTACAGTCATTCAGTGCTGAAACCTAATCTCCTTTTTCCTCTACGAAGAACTGTAGGCTGATTCCATTCCCCTCTTCAGATGACTACTTTTCTTGAAAAGTAAAAATATCTATGAAATACTCTTAACCTGAGAAAACACCTGTAGGATTCCTTGTAGTTCCCACTTCTGTGTGTCCTGGAATTGAAACTTAGACTTAATCTGCATGGCATTTTAACTGACGCTCTATTGATGTACCATTGCCACAACTATTAAATGTGCTAGAGAAAGATGATCTTTAACCTAAGTTTTGATTCCTGGTTTTTTGTGTTTGTAGGGACCAGCAGCACAAACACAGTCGGGGCTACAGTGAACAGCCAAGCACCCCAGTCTCAGCCCACTGCTATCGCCTCAAGCCGGAAAGGGACTTTCACAGATGACCTGCACAAGCTGGTAGATAACTGGGCCCGAGATGCCATGAACCTGTCTGGCAAGAAAGTTGGCAAAGGGCATAGCAACTATGAGGTAAGATGTAACCCTTGAACATGTATGGTAAAAAACTGTTGGTGTCGTTGCTGTCACATCATGATGTCAAACACAGCTAGAGTACAGTTGCCATGTAGCTGGGACAACTGCTCTAGACACCTGTTAGCTGTGTCTTTTATGTTCAGGATTCAATCACCTCCCATGGAAGGGAAGGGGATAACTAAGGAGGAAGGCCTTGGCATGTTCTTGTAAACATCCTTTGGGAACAGCTTGTGGACTACAGGGTGAGCCTGTGTTTTTTAAGCCCGGTTCTGTAACTTTTCTTGGGGGTTGGGTTTTTTTTCAGGGCCCTGGAATGGCAAGAAAATTCTCGGCACCAGGTCAGCTCTGTATCTCTATGACATCTTCCCTGGGTGCTACGCCCATCTCTGCAGCATCAGCTACCTCTTTAGGTCCCTTCACGAAGGCTATGTGCCCTCCGCAGCAGTACGGTTATCCATCAGCGTCTTTTGCCACTCCGTGGAGTGGGACAGGAGGTCCAGCACAGCCTCCGCTCGGCCAGTTCCAGCCTGTAGGTGCCGCACCTTTGCAAAGCTTCAACATCAGCAACTTGCAAAAATCGATCAGCAACCCTCCAGGCTCCAACCTGCGGACCACTTAGCCGTGCTCGGAGACTATGCTGGCTAGACCTTGGGACAAGACATGGGGAGGGAGTTGGGGCCCTGTATCAACTACTAGTGCTGCAATGAACTGGTAGCTTACCAGACTGGGAATGAATTTCTCTTTTCCAACCATTGCTGTCATCTCTCTGTAAAGGGAGTTTCCCCACACACTTTCTGGGGGGAGGAGGATGATCAGCATCCTTATGATGGGACAGTACTTTCGACCGAGGGGTTCTGCTCTTGTGTGGAACAGGAGCTGTTGAAGAGAAGTCACTGGGTTAGTTAATGCAGTCTTGCTCTAAAGTTTCTCTGTGGTTTGAGGCTGATTCCACATGTGTTGAGATGGGAGAGCTGAATCCTAGCATGAGGCTTTGGCATGCTTCTCATCTCTCCCTGAAGAACCAAGAGCAGGAAAAAAGCTGTCCAAATCCCCCTCCTCTCCCTCTCCCCAGTCAATTGTATCTGGCTCTGAAATGGTGGGGCACACAAATGGACTTGCAGTGCAGCCCATGCTTGATAGGTCATTACTGCTTTAAGTAAGATATTAACAGCTTTGACTGCAGCATTAGAGCAATTTAAATTGTTTAAAAAAAAATTTAAAAGTTCCCTGCGGACATGTACTTACCATCAGTTTTGATGTGGAAACACTGTGATATATAAATGTTGTTGGACAACAGTAGTTTAAAAATGAGTGGAATATAGAGGGTTAAAAAAGTTGAAAAAAAAATGGGAAAAAAAGCTAGCTATATCCTTATACTTATTGGAGACACTTTAACTTTTTCCTTTGTATTTTCATTGTATTAGATAAATAAATGTGAATGTAAAATTGTATAAATTAATGTACTTGAATACTTGTCTGTTCTCCCAGTATGCTTGCTGGATATTTTAGTGCCTTGGACTTCTATTGCTTCTGCAGTTAGCATCGTCTTCCCAGTGGACCCCCAGGTGGACAGAGGGCAAGTTTGGAGAAGGGAGGATTACTTGGACCTAGTGACTGGGACATCGGAGTTTATTTAGCGATACCGTTACTGTTTAGAGTAGGTGTATGGAGGGGGAGGTCATGGAGGCGGCGGGTTGGAACAGCGTTCTGTGTGTTGGGAAAACTTGTCCAGGTGGGCAGGTCTGAAGTTGCTGGTGTGACAGGTGGGGGTGGGATGGAGGGTTGTGGGTGAGGCTAAAACGAGACTGACCAATATTATCTACGGAGGCAGGAGGTCTGGATCAGAAATGGAGAGAGGATGGGGAGAACGTGTATCTTTGGGAAAGGCCCAACTTAAGATGCAGTTTGACTCCACCTGTGAAGTGGTAGAGATGTTTGGTCAGGATGTGACTGGAAGGAGAGGTGCCACTGCTGGTTGGCATGGGCTTGTCTGCTGGGGTTGCTTTTCTTACCCTTTTTTTTGGTAAAATCCAGTTAAGCCAGGAATAGACTGTCCTGGTGCAACGTCCATTGCCGGCAATGGATGTACTTGAAACAGCCGGCATCAAGAAGTTTCCTCTTGTCTTACTTCAAGGAGTTACAATTTTGTTCACTCTAACAAATTTCAAGCTGGTACCAGGACTGTAACTATCTGTCACCTCTTAGTAACTGTACTGTACCTTCTGCTTTTGGTCATTTTCCCTTTTCATATTTAAAAAAGAAATACTGGTTTCCTCTTCAAAGTTAAAATAATACCAGCCAGTATTTATGCAGTGCTGCAAAGGCTGTGAGGGGTGAGAGTACTGCTTCCCGGTGCTTGGGAGGAGCTCACCTCTAGCCTGGAAGCTGGTGCCTCACCAAGATGTTACTTGCCTGTTTGTTTTTTCCCTAGAAGCGCTCTTCCCCCATGGAGCTTTAATAGGAAGTTTTTCAGTCTGCAGATGTTCTCACACTTTTATTTTTTCAAGGAAATGTGCAAGATCCGTTCCTTTCCTGTTGCTTTTTTACAGCAGTTCTGCAGCAAGGGCAGGCACTGGTTGGAAATGAACACCTGAGGATGAGGGCGGGGTGCCTGGGCTCCTAGGTGTGGGGCTTTATTCTTTGTAACTAGAGCTACAGGATGAGAGAGGAGGCTCATGGTGTGTGCAGTGGCAGCAGGGGAGAAAGCAGGGGGCCCAGTGGCTGCAGTGGAACAGGGAAGCTCTGCCCTTCCCTCTGAAGGGGCGCAGAAGAGCTTCCCAAGCTGAGGGGAGAGGTGTGCTCTGGAAATGGGGAGCAGTGGCAAACCAGGGGCAGCAGTGGGACACAGGGAATATTCATGGCAGGGAAACCTACCAGATGGATGCAGCACATGGTTATTTAATTTTGATCTAATAACTTTGAGGTCGTTTGTTGTTTTTTGTTTTTGTTTTCACTTAATGTTATGCAAGAACTGGTTTTATTTACCATTGATTTCCCACTCCCCTCCCACCCTGCCTCCTGTGGATGAATAACTGAAGTCTAGAGGAATAGACTAATGCTACTGAACTGTTAAATTATTTTGTTTAATATTACACTTTGAGTATCTTTTTCCACATAAAATCTGTTTCTGAATTACAAACGTTTTCTTTACATTATTTAACAATGTACACTGTAAAAAAGAAAAAATAAAAAAAAATAAAACAAATTGAAACATTGGGCTTCCCTGGCCATAGTTAGTTGTATGTTTTGCACTAAACCCCGGCACTGCACTTCCTGCACGTTTGCGCTTTGTGCTGCCGTTTGTTACCTTTGTAGAGTATTTAATGAAATCATTCAAATAAACCAAACCTGCTTTTGTTGAGCTGTGGGTTTTCTTGCTGAACAGCAGGTTCCAGCCTCTCCGTCCTCTTCCTGGAGTGATTGAACTGCTACCCAATTTGTTAGTTTATCACAGGAAAGTACAAGAAACCCATTTTAATGAGACCCTTAACTTCTCAAAAGCAGTGGTCAGTAATGAGCTGTTGGCCTTTAAGTAGGATATGCTGAAACAAGGTGCTATAAAAAATGATTAATAAATGGATCTTTTTTATGAGAGAAGAGGCCAAAGGAAAAGAGTGATGGATAAACATGTAAGGAGTACAATTGCTTATATGGCTGAGACTCTCAAGAAGTTACCAAATAGCAGAGGAACATGCTCAGTCAGGAACTTGGCGGCTGTCCCTGTTGGAAACACGGGTGGAGCGTCATTAGCAGTGGTGCTGTGCTTCCTTTCGGCAGCGAAGCTGGGACAGGGTGTGCTGGCAGGGCTGGGGAAGCCCCTGTCCCAGGCACAGCAAAGTCCTGCTCTGCTTTTTTTTGGGCCCCTCACCCTCCTCTCTGGGGTGGAAGGGAGCAGGGAGGGGCAGCTGTGGTGGTGGGAGGAGAAACTTTTTCATTTAGATGCAGATTTTGGACTGGAATTCCTATTATCTGATGGTACTTGTAGAGAAGAAGTGGAACTACCTTACAGGGTCATTCTCAAGTCCTGTAGACTTGCAGGAATTATTTGGTATTTCTAAACATTAATTGCCACTGCATTTCTTTCCATTTTAAGAAGAGCCTGTGTTATGAGTCATGCTGTACAAGGCCTTAAAGGAAAAAAAACCCAAACTCCAAGTATAAGTTTTACTGCTCTTCTCAAAGGGACCAACCCTGTGAGGCGTATTGCAGTGTTCTCTTAGAGGAGGCATGGCTACATTTGCCTTTTTTCCACAGAGGCAAGAATGTGATGCAATTATATGAAACTTTCAATTTTTTCATTGTGAAAGTTTGGAGCAGCTTGGAATGTGGTAAATCTGACTGTGTGCATGTTCCCTTCCTCACAGGTGTCTGATTTCAGGAGCAAGTTGGTGACTCACCCACGTGGTATGTACTGCTGCCCTGAGCTTCCTGAAGGCAGCACTGAATTGCAGAGAAACTAGTACAGTGAAATGTGAAACTGTTTTTCTGGATGTAATCTACTCCAGTTAATTATAATTTGTCCCATCTTTTCATGCTGATGTCATTCCTTGTTCCTTGTCCTGTTGAGGAGGTAAGTGAATAGTAGAGGATATTTTAAGGAGAAAAACACAAGTGGTGAAGGTAAAGTAGGAGGAACAGGCATAAATGCTGAATACTTCAATTGTGTTTTCATTTAGACTGCTTTAAGAGACTTGACCAGATGGAGCGGTGATGGCAAAGCACAGGAACAAGGTTCTGTTTCAAGTCTGCATTGATTTTGGACTAATCAAAGAGCTTGTGTAAATTTTCCTGCTCCAGCTCTTAACTTCCAGTTCTGTGGTAGCCTCCTCCAGCACTACACTTCTGAAAAACACTGCTGCATCCAGTTTGAAATACTGCTTAAAAATTCTTCCTTTGACCTTCTTACTGGAAGGAACAGTCATTGCTTTGCTCTGAAGTTTAAAACCCACTTGAAGTTTTCTGTTGCCTGTCTTAAAGCAAAAGCCTAGCTGTACAGCCAGGGGTAGGCTCTGCAGCTTCCTACTGGCAATGTGTAACTTCTTTGAGCTTGTTAAACAGGAATTGAGTTGCAATGGTTTGAAGGGTATAGAGGCACAAACAGCTACAACTGTGGTTTGTTTTTCAAATTTCATGTTTATTTTGATATTGAAAAGGGTTGAAAGCTTGTTTAAAAACAAAAGTGCAGCTCCTATTCACTTGACAAAGGGTCCAAGCCAACACTGTCAGAGATGCCATTATGGGTAACTGGCAGCAGTGCCAGCATGCTCCTGTCCCTGCGCTGCCCCATGGCGCGGGCACAGCTCCATCTGCTGCTGCTGCAGGAGATCCCTCATGGCTGAGGAGGAGCAGGGCAGATGGCTGGGCTGCACCTCACAGCCCCAGCTTCATGCCCCCAGCCTCACCCAACAGGTGACTGCAGCTTGTAGCCTTTGTCATCTGACCATAACCTGCCCTCTCCCTGTTTTACTGAAAAATCTCTTTTCTCTGTGCTGACATGCAACACTGAGGGGGGAAAGAAGCTATGAATTGCATCTCTTTTTGAAGATTAATTCTGTTACCATTTCAGGAAAACTACGTGTAATGGCAGCTTGTAATATGGCCACAAGCCTAGTGCTGCAGAGGCACAAACAATGGCTTGTTTATAGCAAAAAGCATGTGGAATATGTAATAACTTAGAAGTGCATTAAGTTCTCACTGGCAGCATTGAACTCTTCTGTGTTTCTTCATCATTCCGTATAGGAAGGTCCATTAATGCATTAGACTTCTTCACATAATTTGAACTGCCAGCTGCAGTCTTCTGATGTAACAGTATGGAGGTAATGATACCACCAGGTGTCTTATGTAGGTTCCAGCCTCCTTTTCTTCAAGCTTTGACTTCTCCTGTAGGGGCTGCACTCTGCCAAATAGAGAGACAGTGAGAAAGGAAAGTTTCTTAAAGCTTTTTTCTCCTTCAAAAAGTGCTCCTCAATTCTTTTTCTAGCTCTTTCTTGATAGGACAGGGGGATTGAAAAAACAGATAGTTCTCCTAGCCCACCATCCCAGCATCTGCAGCCAGGTCCAAGAGAAAAGGAATGTTTCTCCCACTCTAATCTAGTAATCTAACAGCACTGCTTTCGAAGTCAAGAGCCATAAGACAGGACTCAGTCATGTCTTGGTAGAACATACCTGGGATATGCTGGTCGGCACAGCTGCTGGTGCTCATGACTGCAGCAGATGTCTGCAATTGTGCAACTCTAGCAGAAGCTCTGTGGTAGTTCATTCTGTGAGGTGTCCTGTTACGAGTAGTCATTTGATGATGTCCATGGGGTGTTTCAGGTGTCCGGTGTCCAGCTGATGGGTCTGCTTTTTTGTGACCCATTATCTTAAGATCAGTGGTCTCCAAGGAAATGTCCCAAAGCTCAGGATCATCTAGAATGAGTGAAAAGATGATCAAACCAAAGACAACAGTAATTGCACTACAGGAATGACAGGACCAAACCACTATTTTCCTGCAAGTGGTGGCCACTATAAAAGTTAAATTGTAAAGCATCTTTTTCTTACATCGGTGCACAGCAGGTAGATGGTACTCCCCCCTGTGCTCTGCACTTACGCCACATCCAGGTACTGTGATGTGTGAACCAAACAGCTCTGGTTATTTTAAGACACATCCCCCGCTCTCCCGCCCTCCCCCAAATGTTCTGCTTCTGTGCAATATCAATTCAGGAAAAGGGTTTGCCAAACAGGGGTAACAACTCTACTGAAAAGCGTAAGTGTGAAACCCCTCATAGTGATGGATATAATTTCCCTGCCACTCAAGTGAGGTTTGTATTGTAAGATCAAGTTTGTATTTAGAGCAGACTCATACTCACACTTCTATTACTCCAGCCTCTTCAGAACTTCTACCTTTACACTATATGCTGAAGAGTTGATTTAAATGCTAATGATTCAACACTCTATTACTCATCACTTTTTGGCTGACCTGCGAAGAGCTCCTCTTCTATTGCTAGTTCCTGTTGTACCGCTGTTGGAGTGCTGTGCTTTACAGGGGGAGCAGATGTTGCTGGATGGAGGTAACACAAGAAGAGATTAATATTAGAAATATAGAAGAATCCTTTGGCTCCTTTGTAATAGAGCATGAGTCTGAAATGAAAAGCAGCAGCTGCCACTAGGTGCCCTCTTTTTACTAGAGCTGGTTATGTTTGAGTAGCAGTATGTGGAACAGTAAGATTCTGTACTTGATAATGGCTGTCAAAAACAACTGCCCTACTTTAGCCTGTTTACCCCATGCCCAATTTCCTGCTTACCACACAGAATTGTCCTTGAGTAAAGAGCAACAAGCTAGTAGCTAATGCAACGTCTATGTGCCTGCAGCCACCGCAGTGAAGTGCTGCAGCCTCAGCTCAGGTGCAGCGTGTTAATGGTACTGACAACAGCTGCATGAGGCTTTAGGGTGAGTGGGAAGTTGTGGTTTTAATGATGCAGTTTTAGACCTGACATCCCTGCTGCTTTATGAACATAGCAGGGGGAAAAGTATGACAATATTCCTTCTTTCAGCCTCAAAGGTGTGTTAATAGTCCCATACAAGAGCAAATGAAACTGGTCAGGCTCTTGTATTGAGAGTAACACATGCCTGCCAGTAGCTACCATTAGAATTGTCAATTGTTAATGGCAAGTCTTACCCTGCTCGCTGCCAGGAGTAACTACTGGAACCTGATGCTTTTTCTCCATCTGTTCCCGGAACTGTTGCTGGAGCTGCTTTTGTCGCAATTTCCGCTGGTAAGTGGCATCACGCTCAATAGCTGAGGAGTCTGTGCTTCTGCCCCGCACACCAAGCAAGCACAAAGTTAAACAGGATTTCAGCAGTTACATTTTATGAAGGAAAAAAATGCATGAAAAAATAACAGTAAGGAAAATCCCCTGGACTAGCATTTTATAGCACCTTTCGAACTGGGCTGTGTGCTTAAAAAGGTATGGTAATTTCTAATATCGCTTATAAAATAAATTTATAATAGCAGTCTCACCTGGAACTATTTGGCTGTTTCTGATCTACTGTCACTGCTGCAGCCTCTGTCTGACCAGGCTTACAATTAGATGCCATCTCACAATGTTGCCTCCCTCCTGCGTTGTGCCTTCCCAAACAGCTGTTGTATCTTGCTTTCTCTATTTCAGGCTCATAGTCCTGTCTTTTAGCTTGGACCAAATCTAACTCAGAGAGTATCTAGTAAAGGAAAAAAAGAAAACATATTCAAAACTTTCCTTCATCAAGTTAATTAACTATGCACAGGCTTTTTTCTATACAGTACTGCTGAAAAATCTAATTTGCTTGCTCAGAGTTAGATGTATTTTCAGTACAAAGTCATTCAGTTAGTTGAATTCATGCAACTTTGTGTCAGTTTAATAGTTCAGTGTTTCAGGGCAGATAGCCCATGTCTCCTTATACTGTGCTCTCTGCAAACAAGATCAGATGCAGATGACTGATGCACAGTTCTACAGCTTCTCAGTCTCACAAGTCTGTCACCCAGTCTGTCAGTTTTGCCAGTTCTGTTTTCATGTGTGTTTTAAAAGGCATGGCACAAACCTTTACCCTGCAGTCATGAGGTCACTGAGGAAGGCACACCATCCTCTTTTTATTAAAGAGGGGATAGTTTAGCTCTGCAATTTTAAATTTGTGGCAATGCCGCTACTAGACAATGACCCTGGCAAAGCAGAGATCTGTGCTGTCTTTACTTGGCAAGGTGTCACTTTGGGTCTGCTCCTACAGTCTCAGCTAGATAGAACTGCCTTACAGCTCCAGGCTGGCTAGCAGTTTGGTAAATCCTGGTGTGATGATGGCAACTTTAATACAGAACTCCAGGGATTAGATATTGCAAAAGGCTTTTTCCTCAGTTAGAAAGGTAGGTTGCCACCTAGAAGCCTACTGCCCCCAGCTGGTGCACATCGGGAGCTAACAAGATTAATGTTGGTTGCTGAAGTGCATCCTCAGTGACAGCCAGGACAACTTTAGTACTATGCAGACTGCTTTGAGACATCACAGCATAGTTATAAATTGTAGTAGCCCTGAAATAATGGGGTTACAGCATGGTTGTCACTGATGATGATGTACATCACAATTTCTTGTCCCTCTCTAGACAGTGGACACAGATGTGTGCGCTACTGGCATTGAACAGAGAGACTTAGACAACATGGCCATAAATGTCACATGAGATCTTGAGTGGGAAACTGTTTATTCACCATAGTAATCTACTGCAAACAGTCAAAATTTAGAGTAGCTGTGGTAAAATGTCAGGGAAGAACTCTGTAACAAACAGTGCATGCAAACTAGCAGGCAAAGGCCATTGGTCTCATAGCTGGAAACATTCAGGGATGAGATGCATTGATATCATTGTTAATAATCTTTTTAATACGAAGGACCAGGAGGAGTGGGCATCTTGCAGTTCCTGCTCTAGCAGCCCATGTACTATACCTGACGTGGAAGCTTATTCACAGCTCGTAGGTAGTCTTTGTCCAGGATGCAGTTCCCCAGGGCATTCCCAAAGCACCTGAGAAACAAAAGAGCTCACTGTGACTGAAAATAACACTTAATTCTCACATAACTTCTGAAAGTGTACAAGTACTGGTCTTCACTTACTTGAGGGCCCTTTTCAGTCCATCTGTTACTGCCTCCTTTCTTGCCTTTTCTAGGGACAAGGCCTTAGACTTCAGGCCTTCACTGACTCCATATCCCACATCTTCATGGTATGACCCATCCTGCAGTAAAATTTGAAGAATACCAAGTATAAGGGAATTTCTGCCCATAAGGTGCTTCCTGTTAGATTCTGTGCTTTCCTAAGCCTGATGACTTGCTCTTATCTGGCTGTTCTATAGCGAGGTCAATGTTTTGGATGCCACTAGGTTCTCTGGTGAGGTACAGTACTCAAGAACCACAGTTTGACCTATGCATGAACTTTCATTCACAGCTTCAGGCAACTGTTCACCTATAGACAGAGCAAACAAAAAAATCCACTTACCTTAAGCTGAACTTTAACAAATGCACAGACCCCCACATAGAACCTGCCATTGTTGAGGTCAACAAAGTCTGGGGGAGGGAAAAGTAATATTCTAAATAATACAAAAGGCTTCTGATCCACAGCTAGACCTTATTTTGTCCTTTGAGGACCCTCATGAACCTATGTCATACTTGCTGAACGTGCCCAAGATACTGTATCATCTTTTATAAAATAGAGCATGACTTACAAAATATTAGTTTGAGAATGATGACTTGCATATGAGGTCTGGGCGTGTTACATGATACTTTCTGGTTATTAGCAGCTAGACCTGCCAAATACACCCTTCTACTACATGTATAAACTTAAACATATGAAAGAAGGAAGAGTTGTAAACGTTAAAGCTCATTCAGCTACATATCCTAAATGTTCAAGGCATAACAATTTTTTCCAGCTAGAAGGAAAGATTTAAATTATCAATTTATAGAAACAGTAATGGAAAAAAACCTGTTGTCTATAAAAGTAATTTCTTTCCTATCATATACTAAAAGTCTCCAGTTTGTGAAATTTTGCACAAGCTTTAATTCAGGACAGACTGCCTGAAGAGCTTAACAGGTTGCAATACAACTCGTAATACAGAATCTCTAATCTGTCTTATTTTACACCAAAAGCAATGCTATATAATACACTTACGGTATTCTAGTTAGCAGTCCTGTGAGTCTGATAGAAACATGACATATGTCTGAAATTAAATGCTTTCAGGTTCAAGTAACTGTACTCTGGGCTCTAAATATTCTTCTATACTCATCTGGTCTATTTGTTTAATTGTTTTGTAAACCTGTCAGGGGTGCAAGCCCTGAATTTCTACCCAGAATTTTAAACAAAACAAAACAGAATGCTCTGTCTCTGAGTTGCTAAGGAATGACTTGTTATGACATAATTTGAAAAAGATAGAAGTTTGAAAGATGTCAGTCCTTTCCTAACTGAAAAGCAGAAAAAAAAAAAGTAGTACAGAATAGATGGAAACCAATGAAGTAATTTGTTTCAGGTCTAGAATCTACCAGCCTGAGGAAAGAAAAGATTTCTGAAGGTTGGGAGGAAGGAAGGAGGTGCAGTTATACAGATTTGTTGAGCTACTTGAACAACTAGTCTTCAGTCTAAGCATAACAGGCCTGCAAACAAGCATAATTTTCCTGTGGTAGGTACTACTTCAGCTATTGAGATAGAAGAAGAGTAAACTTTAAGGTACCTGAATATTGTTTTCTAGAAGAATAATTTTTTTCCCAAAGCTTTCTACTGTAAAAAAATCTCAGAACCAGGTATTGGCTAGAAGAATTTGCAGAAAAAGATTGGTCCCTGAAGATTAGGGGAACATTAACTGAGAATATTAACTTGTTAGAATATAAAAATTACAGGTGAGTATGAAACTTGGCTCAGGGCTGCTGGGTGTTAAATAGTTTAATTGTAATTACTCTTGACTGTAGTTACTAGGTGTTCCCACAGAGATCAGAAAACTTGATTAGAATAGCTCAAGAATATTCATAAACACTTAGAATAATGACTATGGCATATTTCAGTGCAAGATCTAAAAAGAAAAGAGAATGTCCATTATTATTGAATTTCTCTCATTTTTACCAACTGCTAAGACACCTGGAAATTCCACATGCTTCTCCCCAGGTTTGAAGTGATCAAATTGTAGGATAGATACCTCAGCCCTTATCTGAAAGACTTTTCCTCCAATGTCTCACAGTGAAACAAGAAGAAAGACTTCTTACCCTCAAGAGGTACTTACCAACATTCTGCTGAGTGACTGAATGAGCCCACCCATTGAAGCCGAACATCTCATTGGCCAGACTGATTACCTTGTGACCCTCAATGTAACAGACCTGAAAAGTATATATACATAAAGCACACATACATAAATACATACACAAGTACACACATCTAAACATGCTTTATTTTAAAGAGAGATTATACATCATCTGAGGAAATCCAGCTAAGTTCAAGGTTCAGATAAAGTGAGTAAAAGGCTGGTGGTGCAGCTATAAGTTCACCCTCTTCCAGCAACTGTGATGGGGGGTTAATGTGACAACAAATAGGACTTAATCAATGGGAGGCAGAATAGTGGGCATAAAAAGGGTAAAATGCAGCCAATGTTATACAATGCTTCATATATTCCAGTTCTGGGAAAAAAAAAATAAGAAAAACATCTCAAATGTTCTATAAATAGATAAATATTGCCCTGTAAAGGATGAAGTTCTAAAAAGTTAAGTCTTTCTTTAAAGTGTAAAAGGAACCTGTGGCTCAGCAAAAGCCAGAATTCATGCTGACTTTGCCTTCATATCTGCATATTAAACAACTAGTGGGAAAATTAACTTAAAAATAAGGATTATTTTAACACGTATACATATTTGTTCATACCTTTTGTCCTCCTCCAGCTTGCCGACTGCTGATATATTCTGGACCCAGTCTCTGACGAAGAGCATGCTGGATAGCTTGATATTCACTTGCTGTGTATTGATACTTGACAAAAACAAGGTAAGACAAATCTCACTCTCCCTATTTTAGCTCTGCCTCTTCTCCTGATATCACTTCTTTACCTCATTTTTCCACATACATACTTTTAAGAACTGTATGATGCGTTTTTAGAATCAGGATGTAACAAATAAGGAAAGACTTCAGGGGGTGTGTGCACTATGTTTATGAACGTTGTTTTTATCTCTTACTCTTGAAGTATATGTATGCATGGATTAATTATTGAGCTGTAGCAGTTATTTTTCATTTCTCATAACCACCACTTACAGTAGAAGAACTGAGATGAGCCAGGCCTATTAGTATTCTATTGCATCTTAATGCAGTCATAGTCCAAGGCTGCCAGGAATACACATTTATGCTTATATTTTGCCTCCCAAAAATAAAATACAATATCTCTGTCATCAACAGAAAAAGTGTATCTAAAAACTCCAACGGAACCAAAGTTTAACCTTACTCTATTACCATATATAATCAGGGCAGGGAGGATAGAAGCTCAGGCAAAGTTAAACCAGAACTTTCTAGAGGAGTGTCCAACAAATTCCCCTCAAGCAGAGAAGGTCCTTTGGATAACTCCAACATCACTGGTATCATTAGATAACACCAGCAGCACTGGAAGCCTCAAGCGTTGTAATTTTTGCTCCTTGGCTTAGTACAAGTTACAGTCTGTAAAGGCTAGAGAAGCCTAAATGCGTGTTTAAGGAGTCAAGCATTAAATAGCTTGTGTTGCTATGGTCTGACACAAGACAGAACAGAGATTTCACCACCTAAATCATAAGTATTGTGTATGCTTGTATTGGCTGCCCCGTCATTCAACAGAACCCAGAATTTGACAGAGTGTGTGCCACATAAGTTCCAACACCTACTAAGGCTCTCTAATTTGTATTTGGTTCTGTTTAAACTTAAAGGAATAACTTGGTTGTTTTCTGGCGCTCTAATGCAAGCCTGTAACCAAAAGGCATAAGGAAAGAGGGTGAGTGCACATGCCTGTGCCAGATTCAGGAACTATGTAAAAATGCCTATCAAGGAGAAGAGAATTCACCACCAAAAGGTCTGTTCAGTTCAGATACGGTTTTCTTTTTCCCAATTTTTTTTTAGATTACTTTTTAATAGCTGAAAGTAGTTGACTTTTCTGAATCAGTACTGAGAATGTGTGTAAGCATGATCCAGGCCATCCAGGAGTGAGAGAGAATAAAATGGGCCCTATTTTTAAGGAACAACATTTAAAACTTTTCGTGAGGAATCCAGAACAACTTATAACTCGAGGCATGCCAAGGTGATCATGGAGGAAAAGATAATGTACAATTAGGTACAGCATAGCTAAGGTAATATATCCAACTTGAAAATGAGAAAATATGCAAAGCAGTTTTCCAGAAGCACAAGCATAAAACTTCTATTCCCCTCTCAGACAAAAAGAACTGACCTGTCCGAAGCCAGCAACCGAATTGCTAGTGGTAGAGCTATTGCTGCTGGCGTAGCTTTCATGGTCTTTCCCTTGACTTTCAGGCATCCCTAAAGATAACAGAAAATATAAGCACTGAAGATAACAAAACTAGCAGTCCATATGAAGACAAGCCAAAAAGCTCTTGAAGTCCACTGCCCACTGAGTATAACAATATTCTGTTATAGATGTGTTGGACATTGCAGTAATATTATACTCCTCGCTCCATGGAACTGCTGCAGCCCCAGTTGGAAATTTACTTTCTGACATTGTTTCAGAACAGTCAAAAAATGTATTTTCTTCTTAAACATGTTAAATTAAGTAGGCAGAAATGGCTAGTTTCATTCTAGAAGCAGTGACACTGTTGTGGTCTTCTATCCATAAAACCAGTAAGGGTGAGCCTAAATTCAATCATATGTCAACAGTGAAACAATTATTTTATTTAAAAAACAAATAAATGATTCTTGCTAGTAAAAAAACCCCACCAAAACAGTATCTGGATCCTGCATAAGATCAGAAACTAGAACAAAAAATAAATAATTTCTCAAATATTACACTAGTAACAAATTATATAATCCTTATATTTACCCTTTTAGGTAAATATGAATCTGTTGTACCATTCTAGGTAAGGAAAAATAAAATAATTCCCTCTTTCAGATTCTTCAGCACTGTCTTCCTAGATCTCTTTAAATGTCCATTAATACTCTGATAAAAAACAGAGGCAAATTTCTAAAATTTTACTCAACTATACCCTGATTTGTCAGTCTTTATTTTAGATTGTTTTGACTGTAATCATACTGTCTTGTGTTATGAAGGTGTCATATAAACTATGCAGAGTGGAAACCCATACAGAACCTGTAAGAATTTCAGGAAGTTGTGCCAATACTTCAGTAGATGGCACCCTTTTTCAAGCCACTGTCCAACAACGACCCAGTCCTGCATCACTGCTCCAGCCTGCTGCTGAAGGAGTGGTCTTGCCAAGAACTTACGCAACAGGTGCTGAGGAGCAGCTTCAGTGTAAGCCCACAGAGACAACCTGTTATTGCATTTGCAAAAATGCTGAGCACAACTGGTAATCTACTGCTAAGACTTTTCAAGTCAATATACATACAAGGCAGCTGGAGATGTCAAAACAATTTGAGGAAGTCTAAAATCATCGAATCATAGAATGTTTCAGGCTGGAAGGGACCTCTAGAGGTGATCTGGTCTAACCTCGCTACACAAGTAGGGACATCTCTACCTAGGTCAGGCTGCTCAGAGCCCCATCAAGCCTGACCTTGAATGACTCCAGGGATGGGGCCTCTACCACCTCCCTGGGCAGCCCATTCCAGGGATCTATTACCCTTATGTTAGAGAATCTTTTTCTAATATCCAGCCCAAAGCTATCCTTTCCTAGCTTAAAACCATTACTCCTTGTCCTATCAGTACAAACCCTTTTGAATAAACCTTCCCCTGCCTTCCTGTAGACCCCCTTCAGGTACTGGAAGATCAACAGATAGTGTTATTTGACAGTCGGTCAGAACCTGGCTACTACTATGTTTTTCTGGTACACTCCATGTTCAGAACTTGTTTTAAAACAAGTTGGTTTTCTAGTCTCTAAACAAGGAAACCAAAGTTTATTGAGAACCTGGCAAACAACTTTCAGAAAAAGGATGCTAGTTGTTTTGCTGGCCAGTATGAGCACTGGTAATTATGCCAGGTGTAGGTAAAAATTCTACTTAATTTTGGTAGGCTATAACTATTCATCCACAGTCCAAAAGTTGTATAATTGTACAGTGTTTATACATTTCAGTGTGTTTCAATCAAAAGTTAGCTGCAATTTGTGGTAAATGCATTTTGTTTTGGAAGAGAATAAATAGAAATTAATATTACCAGGAGAAACACTTGTGATTTAAGCAGGCTATTTCCCTTGGTAAGCAAAGAGTTCATAGCATTGTGAGGGAAACAATTAGAGAGAAAAAGAAATAGTGTGTGTAGTGAGTGGCAGAGGCAATCAAGGTTTGAACAAGACTTTTTTTTTTTCCACTCTAAGCAGCCTAGATCAGATCTTAACCATTACAAAGCCCCTGGGAAAAAACAATGCACAAAATGCGTGCATTTGCCTACATAACCCTATTACCAGTTTGACACAAATCTTTATGCACAGCAGGTGGGTGGCATTTTGAAGCAAAATTGCTATAACCGAAACCAGTATTAAGTCCTTTGTTTTCATATGGTGTGCACCATTGTCAGTCTAAATTCTCTAAAGAAATATACCTTTAATGAAGCTCTGAATAAGAAATGGGAATTGATTCTAAATGAGAACAAGAAAGTACAGAATTCTGCTGAAAACAGCTTCACATCATAAGGTTTAAATCCAACAGATTGGATGCGCCTAGAGAATACCACCAATATACTTCTTTGCAATAAACAGTTTAAAAACATGTCAGTGTTTTGTATTCAAATTATGTATTACTCTACAGATTGTGTAAAGGAGACAGAGGATGACAGTTTAGTTTCAAGCTTTGCCTGTAGGAACAGTTTGCTTCAGTTATGAGCCTGGTTTAAACCAAACATTCTATTCATGTGGTGGTTTTTTTTTTCAATGGGTGAAGTGCAGGACAGCAAAACTCTGTTTCAAAGCAATTGTCAGAGCACCTTAAAGTGACAGAACTTCAATTTCAAAATTATTAGAGTAGGAGCTTGGAAGAAAGAAAAGTTAATTTGGCAAATAGAGTTATAAATCTGCCTCAATACCAGAGCCAGGAGCTAGGGAAGGCAAAGTGCTGACATTCCCTGGTAGAATATTGTTTTCTCACCCACTGTGCACCTCCCCACAATGTTTTAACTCACATGAAACATTAATCACAGAATCACAGAATGTTAGGAATACTGAAGTAGATAATAAGCCATTGGCTAGAGTACAAAAGAGCCTCAAACACCCTCCTGGGCCAGGACAGTGCTAAGGGACTGACTCATAAAATGTTGTTAAAAAAAGCCATATTTTCAAACCATTTTGAAATACTAAAAATGGAAGTTCGAATATACTTGCTCTGTATGCAGGATGATAAAAGTAGCTTATCATCAGTTTAAAGACACCTAAGAATTATCATTTATTATCTTTGCAACCGTGACCATTATTTATTATTTACAGGGAATTCTTTCCAGTTTAGCTGGCAATGTTCTCAGAAAGTTTTCTTATCACTGACAAAAAACACACATAAGACTACAGGTGTTGTACTGTGCTCCAAGATGTTACCTTGATAGACTAGGACAAAGAATCTTAACAGCTTTTACTGTTACCATATTTTGATCTTGCTTGTTTTAAAAAATGTCATTAACACAAAAACTTAAAATTTGAACATCTTAGGTACACAATCAGAAAAATGGGTGTTTGGGGAAAATGGATATTAAATACTAATTTTCAACAGCACTCTAGAAGTAAGTATTTATTTGTATGTTGTTAGTGAACTGAGCAGCTGCTGAGAAAAATACAAGTGTGTACACAAATTTCCATGTAGGAAATAAACCAATCTTCTAGAACAGATAATCCTGAATTTAATCTGGTCAAATACAACTACTACTATAGGCTATGTCAACAACACCTTCACCTCCCATGAGAGTATGCAGATAACTTCCAATTTTCTAAATTAACACATCCTTACACCTTTCTACCCTACTGTCCATTATCATACATTTTTGGTCCTAAATAGCCTCTTTTCCTATCAGTTCTCCTCTGTCTTGACAATCAAGGTTTTTGAACCATGCACTGTGCCTTAATCCTGTGCTAGGAGTGTCAGTTCCCAGTTCTCTTCACATGAAAGGTAGAAGCAGGCAGTTATCCATCACTTCAAAATAGTTTGCATACCAGGAATTGTGTAAGTATAGCAACTTGGGAAATGCTCAGCTAGAACATGGCTGCTTCAAAAAATTAATTGTAGAATCACACAATCTATAAGATATGACTCCAACATACTGTTCACTTTTAGAGAGCTTTTTATTCAACCTCACCCTTCTCTATATGGTAAATTTCCTTCATGGTGAAGCTTTAGTTTCCTGAGCAAAAATATTTAACATTCTTTCAAAAATGCAATTCCATTGAGCCCACCAAGAGCAAACAGCGATACATGTAGCAACAAGTGATTTAGCAAGCACTACAGATAACGCCACATATTTAACCTAAAGTTCATATTTCTCTAACACAAAAAATATGAAAAAAACTTAAAAAAAATAATTCTGTGAACTCCAAAGTATAAGTTGATTAACCTGTTATGCAAAGGTTAATTTATTCAACGCTGAGCTGAGGTGTACATCTTTTAAGTATAACATGTTCCTCATCAAGACAGGCCTGTGCTATTAAAAAGAGTGGAAAACAGATTACAAAATTGCTGAGGGAAAATAGCATACAATGTAACTCTTCAGTTTCGGCTTCCGATAATATCTCTAGGTAAACAATCTTGAGAACTTGAGAAAAGTGAGGTAATGTTCTGTTAACTTTGACAGAAGTAAAAGATATTCAGTGGTTTATAGGTTAAACAATGAAAGGCACAAGAAGGTCATGAGACTGGGTGTCTGTTGTAGACTAAAGGTGGCCTCTGATGCTTGCCAGTACCATCATATTGATGAATTGTCTGGGTATTGACTCAGGCCACATCCTGTAGTGAAACCACCCCAGCAAGAGTATAATCTAGAAAGTTTGAGCTATCTGCAGTAGTTTAAATATATTTACTTTCAAGGCATATAAATGCTGATTCTGGTCACACTTTTTACTGATTTAACAATTTAATTAACAGAATGTAGAGCTCTTTCTTCCTTATCTTTACACAAGCTTAGCAGAATAACACAGCACATTTGTGGGGAAATGTTTCTATTTACATGTTTGAATACATCCATCACCTGAAATGAAGCCTATCAGGTCAGTGCCTGCATTTTTGGAACACACAATGAGAAAAATCTAATTCTAGTCGAAATGAGTTAGTTCAATGCATGTGTTGCTGTATTTTAGACTGCATATTTTTCAAATTTTGCTGGGTACTCATTCCTTAACAGCAGTATAAATACATATAAATTACTTCTCTCCTACACAATTTTGTTTGCTCTTTTAAATTTCAGCACCCGTTGTCACCTTTGCCTTACAAAGGGTCCATGAAGTTTCATTAGTTAAAAATACATTGATAGCACCTTATGAAAGATCATTCTAAACAGTTCTAAATTTGAAATACATTTGCTTTCTATGAATATGCATCCTACTTAATTTCTCACATTACTTCATTTCTTTGCATAATCTGCAATTCTGTATAGAAAATGTTTCATTCAAGGGCTTAACTGGTACTTCTTCACAAATAATCCTTCAATGACATTATAAAAAAATTAAATCCCAGTAACAACAAACAATGAGCTAGGTTTGTAGTAAGAGGTGCTCTGTTTTATGGCACCAAGGGTAGAACTGAAGGAAAAGAGAAACAACTTGTTTGGCCTACAAGCTGTTTCCCAGGTTTGAAACAGTAACACCTCACATTTATAAAAGTGAACAATCCACTCTTGAACAACTAGTTTCACCTGTATAAAGATGGAGTGGAAGAAAGAAGCTTGTTCTGGAGAGCAGACTTGGCAGAAATATTACTCAGATATCATAAATTATTTATGTGGGTACTTCTTTCTAAAAGCCTGTCAGATTGATTTATAACCACATCATTTATGTATAAGCCACTTTAGTCATTGCAAGGAAAGGAGAGCAGGTTTTTTAACTAAAGAGTAATGGTTTGGGACTTAAAGGGAAAAGCAGCCTGTCCAATTTTAACTGTAGAAAGGCTATAGTTTTGCCAAATGCAATTACTAGACAAGAAATTAATCCAGGCTGGAATCTAAAACATCTGAACTCTGCAAGGGCTGTGGGAGATTTGTCAAACTGTAGATCATAAAAAACACTGTGTTTACAGACACAGAAGACACTTCTGGCAGCAAGACCATATTAAGCTGACACATTAATTAAGTTACCACATTAAATCTAAAGCTCTCAAGCTTTCTGTTTTTCTGTTTTGTTCCAGGTTATCACTGTTTATTTTAAAATGGAAAATCATTTACATTTGAAAGTGACAGAATACTTCAGGCATGGGCAAGCCTATTTGCATCTTTCTGCTTTCTTAGACAGCAATGTAAAGTATTCCTTTTTTGGGATACTTTGTAACTTTATATATACACACCCAGCTGACATGCCTATCCCAAAAAAGAGATACTTCAGGCTTGACAGATGGGTGTGTATATTCTACTATAACATGCATTTACCTGCACTATATTATTCTTCAGAAATTAATTGAAAATGGAGTCTGTGCTTCTACAGTTGGAAGGGAAGCTCAGGTTACTGCAAGCTCAATGTATGTCAGCTATCAAAATCGTGAGAAGCCTGATTTACTGTATTTACTCCAACAAGATATTGTCATAATTTTTATGTCAGTAACTGGGTCATTCCTTGAGTAGTCTTTACAGATCTATCCAATTTCCTATAACCTCTCACTTCAGTGTCCCCTGGGAATAGCGGATAAGGAACTCAATGTTGAGTTTTAGCTACTTACACCCTGAAATCGCGGCACACAAACAAGAAAAGAACTAGAAAAATTCCTGAGCAGGCCGCTTGCTGTACCTGCCAGGGTGAAGGCAGGGCTCAGTTAAAGCAGGCTGAAAGTCTTCTAAAGAAGAAACCGAGGTTTGTTCAAGGTAAATGTGCCTCGGCAGCAGCGGGGCCGAGCGTACGGGCTTCGGCAGCGCCCTTGCGGAAATCCCACAGGCTGGGACAGAGGAGTTTTTCACCCGAGGAGAGTTGCGCTGCCTCCCGTTGCCTCAACCACCCGGCGCTCGTTCGGGCGGGGCTCCAAAACCCGGCTCGGGGGATCTCGAGGCTGGCCGCCGCGAGGCTGGGGAGGGGTGGGTGCCGGGGGAAGCGAGGCACCCGAGGAGCGGCGGGCAGCGGCCCAGGGCTGGCGCGACCGGCTCTGCCCAACGGTCACCCCGGCGCTTGGGCCCCGGAGGAAGCGTCCGTCCCCCGCGCGCCTATCTCCCACCGGGCGGGGCCGGCTCTGCTCCCGGCCGGGACCCCGCCGCCAGCAGGGGAGGGGAGGGAAAAGGAGGAGAGGGGAGCATCTCCCACCCAGCCAGCCCCGCGGCGGTGTGCTGCTGTCTGCGGTACCTGGGCCGAGCGGACCGCCTCCGTCCTGCAGCGGCAGTTCGCAGTTCCCGCCCGGGGAGGAGGAGAAGAATGGCCCGGGAACCGCCGCTATGGCAGCGGAGAAGAGACAAACTTCCTGCGGCCGCTGCGGGAGGTGACGCAGCGCCGGGGCTGCCGGAGGAAGGCGAAGGCGGTGCCCGGGGTGAGCCCGCCCCTGGGGGAGGTGGGAGAGGGAGTGAGGGAAGCCCGGCTCGCGAGCGCGCGCCCGTGGGCGGGGCGCCGCGCGGCCGCGGAAGGGCGGGGCTGCGGGGCGTCGCG
>VYZX01018424.1:73188-90259 GCA_013401335.1 Brachypteracias leptosomus
CGGCCACATCACCCTGCCCGCCGCCTCGCCGGCGGCGGGCGAGCGGGCCCGCGTCCCGCCGGGCATTGCTGATGGTGGTGCCGTGCTGGGGCGGGCTGTGGTGCGCCGGGTGGGGTTCGGCTTCGCTTGGCACCGAAGGTCCTTCGTGCTCGTCCCGTCTGCCTGCCGGGTTGTAATTTTCCGTCCCTACTCATTTATCAGGCTGTCCTTGGGAAGCGCACGCTTTTGTTGCCTCAGTCACATCATCTGAGGTAATGGTGACCGGTGTCTCCCTACCTAAACCTTGGCGGTGTTGTCGGGTTTCTTATTTTGTCCCCGTGAACGTCGAATGGTCACGTTTCATTTATTTTATTGCATCTACTACAAAGTAAGTGTCAGCTGACACGATGCTTTGTTTCTAATTCTGCTGCCATTCTGAAGTGTGTGTCAGGAATTGCTCTCTTTCCACATCTGTCTTGCTCGTAACGTGAACTCTAAATCTTGGTTATGAAGCATACAATTTATTTTATATGGAATGTTGCATGCATGCTGGAAGTTCACCTTACAGTTCGGGCTGATGCGATGTGAAATGGTTTAAAGTGAAAACCCAATGGAAATGGGAGAGGTTACCAGATAAGAAGAAAAGATATAAGGAAACACCTACAGAGGTGGTGGTGGGGGAAAGCAGTACAGAAACCAAGAGAACAAAAGCAAATGGATAGAAATAGAATTGATGAGCAGAACAGTGTATGTTTTAACATTTTATCCAAGCTCATTTGAGGGGCACTGTGATGTATGTGGGGTGGCTGTAACTTGATGTTACCTTAAATCAACAGGTTGTAACAAAAAAAAGTTGTCTGGTTTGACTGCAGGGTCGCAATTCTTAAACAGTGACCAACTTGGCTAATGTGTCAGCAGCAGTAACCTCCACCAGCTGCCTGCCCTCCTTTTTCCCCGAGGTTACTGCGTCTCTAGCAGTAGGTGGCTGAACATACATCTCCTCCCAAGCTATTGTGATCTACAGCTTGTATTTTGTGTTCCAAATTGCAGCAGCTCAGATGTATGCCCCAATTCAGGGTCGCTTATGAGTCAGCACCCTTACAGCCATATCAAGTAAGATTAAAAGAGAAAAATCACTACCTTGCCCATGCTAGTATGAGTAGGTAATACAAGAATTAATTTTTTTTCTTTCAGTGATGATGTATTTGGACTAAACCATTAGTTATGAAGTAACTGAGACAGTTATACTGAAGGTAGTTCAGTTCTGGAAGCGCAGTTCAGAACAGCAGCTCTCTGAATAGTCAAGTGTGTGACTTTACTATATCATTCAGAAACGTGAAATTGAGTCTACCAAACTGCAAGAGGGACTGAAGCTAGTAAAAGTTTGGGATCTGCTGGGTAAAACATGAGTCTATAATAATATTTGATAATATTTTCCCACATTTTCTAGGAAATCAATTTAACTTTAATCAAATCACTGTAAGATTGTTAGCAAGTTTTCTTAAGTTTGGGTTTCTGTTGTCAGGGCTATGTTAAAGCATCATGTTTTTCATAAGTCTTAGCATTGTTTCTTTGATCCTGTCACAAGCTTTTAGGAGATTCTGTTCACATGACTTCTCATCTCTAATGTCTGGCTAATGGCCTGACTAGCAAAAAAAGCAGGTTTGGTATTTACATGGCCTGTATCTTTTTATTGAATTGCAAATCTTGATCATGAAAGAAACCTAGCGTTAGTTTTGCTGAATCTGCCTCTTTCTCAGTTCCTGGTAGCAGTTATCTGTGTTGCTGCATGAATAGAAATATTTCACGATGCTATTGTAAGCAGTGCACAAGTTCCTTGCTATTATTCCTTATTTTGTGAAGCAGGATATTCTCCCATTGTTATTCCTCCTCCTTTCACCCTTCCCTATTTTCAGGCTTATTCCCCCCAAAGCCTCTTTTGTTTTAGAAGTTTCTTACAACACTTACCTGGCTAAGCCACTAGAATGTTGTAGGGCATTTAGAAAGTCTGGCTTGTTTTATCTGAGTATGGTATGCTCAGAAATAAATGGATGGATGGATGGATGCAGCTTTTTAAAGAATCAGACTGATTGCTAGAATTAAGGAACAGTAAAACACATTCTGGCTACCCTGCCTTTAGAGCACTCTGGGTGATGAGGATTCTAGCAATTAGTGCCTATTTAAGCCAAGAGTTTAACTCTTTGGCATGCAGTGGGCTGTCACATGGCAATGATAGGGCATGAGATCCTAGCAAATCCAACACTGATTTAGGAAAAGTGTTATTTTTCTAGTATGTGGATTGTGTGTATCAGTATCATTATACAACTTTGTTGTCAGGGTGAGATTACGATGGAAATTCTATAGTTGGAGCGTGCTTTGCTTTATGCAGTGATGTTACCTGTGGTGGCTTTAGGCTAGTTGTCTACATGGTGTTTCTGAGTACTTCTGGGCTTTGAAGTATCTTTATTACTTTTATCATTATGTTTCTGCTATGGGAAGTATGGCACGTCACCT
Organism: Brachypteracias leptosomus; assembly: GCA_013401335.1. Taxonomy (NCBI): domain Eukaryota; kingdom Metazoa; phylum Chordata; class Aves; order Coraciiformes; family Brachypteraciidae; genus Brachypteracias; species Brachypteracias leptosomus. The sequence continues at coordinate 75,682 of VYZX01018424.1, forward strand.
GAGGGGAAGAGAGAAACCAACGTGCACACAAATACATTGTATTTACTGACTGTATGCTCTAAAAGTCAGGCTATAAACCCTTTAACTATACAGTGACAGAGAATTAATGTCCACAGGTCTTCAGTCTCCTAGGTAATTAAAAGAATGAGAGTTATTTTAATCAGTTCATCACTAAGAAGTTTTTGTGCATGTTCTGACTCCTGCAGCTTTTTGTGTTTTGGACTTTTTTAAAAAGGAAAAAGACAGATGATAATTTTTGCTGTAGAGAGACTTCTCAGCTCCCATTCATTGCATAGAACAAATCCTGATGCACCTTCCTGGCCTGCCTACATGGGCCAGTGTTAAGAATGTAGGACAAGGAGGGGCCATGTGGGTCATTGGGTCCAATCCCTGGTAAACTCAGGCACAAGCCAGGAATTGAGAGTGGTCTACAATGTATGTGCACTATATGCTAATTGTCCTATAACAAATTTCATGCTGCCAGTGGAATATTTAAAGCACTGGAACAGTGTCCAAGGCATCTGCCATTTCTGGGAAGCCTTTAAGTGTGATGTCCAGACAGTGTACAGAAATAAGTGCCCTAGTCTCTGGAGGAAGATGGAAAAAATTCTGTTGGTACACAACAACATGATAAAGGGAAAGAACTTGCTTGTGCACCCAAATTTAGTGACCAGGTTAACTCTTGGTATACTGTGGGCAGAACCATTTTAGTCTGATAAGTGAGATGAGGTAAGACCTTTGGAAATATCTGTAGCACCTCATGCTCTGCCCTGATTTGAGACTGACCTCCAGAGTTTTAGGAAAAAATCCTTATAGGCAAGTGGTATATCACAAAGAATATATAAATATGACTAAATAAAGAATTAGCTGAAATACATGCATTTTTATGATATTAATTAGCCTTTTTGGTTTTGTGGTCTTGTTTTTTGGAAAAGATGATATAGAGGAATGAAGTGGTGGTAATGAAAAGTATACCCTTTGTGCTGATACCAAGACTTATGGGAATAATAAGAAAGAAAACCTGATGTCAGTTAAAACTGCTTTGGCAAAGAAGCTATTAGAGAGTAGAGTGTGTTCTGTCACCTTATTCAGGTCTTCCCTGTGGAACTAGTAGGTCTCATGAAAGGAAATGTGTACTTGTGGGAGACAAATTAGACAAAGCTGATGAGTATTTCTGGCTGTTGTTTAGAGACTTGCGTGTAGTGTATTCTGGATGGGATGAATTGTAGGAATAGGAAACAGAACAGTGTCTAAAAGGGACAGATAATCAAGATGTCTCCATGTTCTGTGGTGATTTGAAGTGTATGTGTATTGTTTATGTTAACCTTTCAAATTTAAAAAATGTGTAACAGGAGTGTCAATTTTTGTTTATAAGCAAAACACTCTTTTGGCAAATAACTTCTGGATTTTTCCTCAAAATGATAGAGTCAGAGTTGATGGCCTACATTTTACGAAACATGGTTTTCAATATGTCAGTCACCTAAAGTTTATAATGAAGTTTTGAGATTTTTCTGGGAAGATTTTTCTGTCTGTTTATAGGAGGAGAATGTATTAATTCCTATCTTCTCATGTTTGGTGAGATAGAACAAAGACACTGTTACTTTCAGTGAACTCGGCAGGTGTGCAAGTTGGTGAACTTAATTTTAAAAGAAAACAACCTACCTTTGAAAAGGATTGGACATAAACAGATGTTGGCGCTTGGGCATCTATTCATGCACTGTCTAGGAATGAGAATTGTAACAGAAACAGTTCCTTTTTTGTCATCTTTCCGTCTTAATTTCATTAGTCCCTTTTGCTTTCCTGCTGTCAAGGCCATGAGGATAAGAATATTTTGATAGGGATAAACAGCCCTGAATTCCATGGGTTCAATGCCTTGCATTCAGTGTTGACTGGCTTGCAAACAATTTCCAAAGTAAACTTTCTTCTGTTGCTTTTTCTGTAGTAGTCATTAATTTAACATGGAAAGTCGTAAGCTTTCTTGCCTTCCATAACTAGTCAAACCTAAAATCTACATTATAGTCCTAAGATAGATACTTTACATTTTTTATGTAAGGTAGTGTAGCAGTCATAGCTTTTGTAATTGTGGTGTGCACCAGAAAGTAACAGGAATTAAATTGGGTTTGTCTTTGTATTAGTTGACACACCTCTAAGTTTTTGTGAATCCTCTATACCCACTATTTGAATTCTAGGACAAAGATATTTGTCAGGGTTTTACTGGAATATAAACTTTTACTGGTTTGGAATTCCTTCTTTGTTTTTTCCCTTGCTGAATTCTGGAGTTCAGGTCCCATTGTATAATGTGGTCATTCTTACCTGTGATTAACTACTAAAGTATTAATTATGAAAATGTGAACAATTGCTACCTCTGTTAATGAAGTCTAATGTGTCTGCTACACTGCTTTATCAGATTAAGAGGACTCTTGTAAAGACTAACTTTTCTCAGGCTATTACACCACTGACATTCAAAGCTTTCCTTGTGCAGACAGGGATTGGTGCTACAAGAAAGTTCAGTCTTGTGGGAGCTGGGTATATGTTTTCCATTATGCTGGTGGGAGGCACTAGAGGGGTCACTGTCCTGTAAGATGCTCTTGCCTGCTTCGATCGTGATCAAACTGCCCCATTCCCGACTATCAAGGCAGTGATGCTATTAACAAGTTGACTCTGTAAATGTTGCTCTCTGTCAACTGGTGTCAGTCCTGAACAGCAGCGACAGAATTCCTCTGAATTCCAGAACTTCTTACTCAGAGGAAGTGTTACTTGCTGAAGGCTGTAGAAGTTACTCTTTTTTTTTTTTTTTTTCTTTTCCTTTTAACAAACTTAAGCAGGGATTTTGGATTTTCCTGTATTTCTGCAGTATGTTTTTCTGGATTTGGTTTGCTTACTTACCTAGAAGCAGTTACAGTGGTATTAGTATTTGACCTGGACTAGGGGGAGATAAGAAAAGCATCGTATATTTATGACAGAGAGATCCTCCAGGGGTTAACAAAACTTTGTGTTAGTGAATCTTCTATTTTCTGTCAGCTGTAGCCAGGAATGTCTGCTTTCTGAGCCCTTGGTTCACATAAAATACTAGATATAGGGACTGAGTGTGACAGCATTGGTAAATACATCTCATTTTATTGGATTCTTTATCCTGAAGTTGATGTTAATATGATCCCTCCAGAATTTCTTACATTTCTACCAAACCTGAATACAACTCCTTTATTGAAAACCACTAGGTTTTTTGACTAGTGTACTTGTTCATGCCCTCTCTCACTTCATAATTGCAGGTTGCATTTTATTATTCTTTCAGTATGCAATGTTCTGATGCAGGAGTTACCAGCTTTCTTGTTGCTTTGAATTATCATTTTTATTGATGTTTGGCTCTGGATATCACTGTACTTCTTGGAGTGGTAGCTGCTTTGCTGTTCTCAAGGAGGTTTGATTCTCTGTTGCTTTTCATTGGCTATGACTAGGCTATTCTAGTGAGACAGGTATTTTACTTGCCACAAGTTGCACTGTAGCCCATTTAAATATTTTCTGTCAGATTATAAACAAAAGATTATAAAAACTTTCTACAGTGTTGTATAACTCTCATCTATTCTTGGTATGTTTCTGATAGTTCTTTCAAGTTTTTTCATAATTTTTAGATAGCATTTACAATTAATACTAAAACAGGTTGATTTTATGTCTCTGTACTTGCAAAGCTGCTTTGACAATATCTGGATATCTATATGAAGTTGTTACTTTGGCTGATGTTAATTTTTTAGGATTACTTGGCTTGCAGATAGGATCCTTTTTGCAAGTTTTTGTTCTCTTAGTGGACAAGAGAGTTTTGTTTCACAAATGTGAAAATATGCGGGCTACTGAGAGAACAAGCGGTGTAGCACTGGCTTCAGTGGGTTGGTTTTGTTAAACACATGCAGTTGGTAGTACCTTTCTTTGTAACCTTGGTTAAGGGTTCCTATACTGGCAGAAAGGACCAAGGATTTTTGAAACCTACAGGAGAGTTTGCAAAGGAAAAATGGCCAGTACTTTCATGTCACAGTTGGATGATGTTCTTTGTGATTACCATCAGGGTTAAGGGATGATTTATTTGTGGCTAAATTTAGGGTCACAGTGGAAGAGGAAAAAATAAAGTGCTGCATGTTGGCCTCCTAGAAGATAAGAGACTGTACTTCTGATATTCCTAGTAAAATGCTAGTGTGGGTCAGAATATTGAAACACTTTAACTTTTCTGGTTATAGAATCATAGAATGGTTTGAGTTGGAAGGGACCTTAAAGATCATCTAGTTCCAAACACCCTTATATTGGTATCTGAAAAGAAATCTTCCATGTAATTTTGCTTGGACTCTTGGAGAGAAACTTGAACTCTTTCTTTTTCCTGATTAATTAGTATTGTGAATGAAAAAAGATGTTTCTGTTACTTCCTTCACTTTGCTGGTTCCAGGATGAAAGATATTTTTCCTAGTGTGAGTTGTCTTAATATCTACTTTTGCTTATGGATTCATAATAGCAACAAAGTGAAATGGCTAGTAATAGATGCTACTAGAAAAAAATAAGTTAAAAGAGTTAAGATTTACCTTGTAATGTGGTTTTGTGGGGTGCGAGTGTGTGGGTTTTTTCTTGTTTTTTTTTTTTTTTTCCCCCCTCTCTTGAACCATGACAAATGTTTGTTAGTGAAAATACTGAAATGGGCTGCATGGTAGGAAGAGTGTATTCAGTTAATATTTGAAATTTTAAAGTCTAACAATGGTGTAATGAAAGTTCTCATTTCAAGAGTAATACTAGAGAGTTTTGTTTGTTTGTTTCCAAAGATTTTTCTCAATCTACTGCTTCTGTTTGGGTTTGCTTTTGAAAAGAGAGTGCAGTGTAATGCATGGTGGTGACAGCAATGGTGTCAGAGCTCTTCTTCCTGGGTTTCACATGTACTCGCTTCAGGAATCCTTTCTGTAACCCCAGTCAACAGCTAATTCTAGCAGTATAGGCTTTCATAGCTTAAACTATTTGATTTTTCTGGAGTAATGGAGGGAATGGTGCCTACGTGTGGAACAAAGCTTAGAGCTTGATTAGCACAGGACTGGTGTTTCCACAGAAGGTGGACAACAGCTAACCTGCCTATCCAGTATATTAGAATTTGGCAACTGCATAGCACCTGCTGTGGCAGCAGCACCTTTCAGCCCTCTGGGAAGCACTTTTCTATCAAGGACATCAATGACTTTCATTCTTTGATAAGCTATCAATAATTTAACAAAATGTTAGCTAAAGCAAGGAGAAAGCAATTCTGTGAGTTTAAATGAAACTTCTGCATTTTGGGGGTGATTAACTCATTAGAGATGAACTAAAATCTCCTGTGTGCTTCTTGGATGTTCTTAAGCACTTTACTTGGTGATACTTTGACATGCAACCAGTAGTGTACTTCTAACAACATTTAAACTTAGTGTTTTTTGGGGAAAGTGCTTTACCTAAAATGCATAGAATAAAACATGTCTAATCTTTTGGTTCAAGTTAAACTCCTTTAAAGCTGTGAAGTGAATGAGTGTTTGCACTGATTTACTGTGGCGGGTTTCTAGCAAATGAATTAAGTGCTGTGATTTGGGTTAATTTTCAAGAGAATCCTCATGAATGCAAGCTCTCAGTAGAATGTACTTTATATAGTGTCTAAGAAATCATATCTGGCTTGTTTTGAGTGCTCTGGTGGTGTTACAGCAGCATTTTTAGCATTTTGACATCTCAAACAGTGAGATTAGTCTGAAATAGCTTTTCTATTTGGAAGATGTGTTTTTCTTCCAGATCTGGGGCACAGTGTCTTGCTTATTGAAGCAACTGCGGTGGAACACTGTAGACTTTGTTACTTAGTTTGTATTTCTGTACTGTTTTGCATAAGCTGAAATAGAAAAAATGTCTATCTGTAACTTTTTAATTAAAAAAAAATAATCTATAGGGGGTGTTTTGGTAGCTAACTTCAATTATTAATGCTGCTGGCTATCTTTCTGTGGCCTACTTTCCTTTACGTATGTGTTTTAAAATATTCTGTACCAATATTGTTCCTAGATTTGGTTGTCATGTAAAAAAAGCAGAGAAAGTGAGAGAATGAGAGAACTAGCACTTGGACTTCTTGAGGACTACTCACAAAACAGTATCAGCTTCCATAAGCTTTGTAAAATTACTCATGCTATTGTGTCTTTTATGAAATAATGTGAAAATAAAAAAATTCTGTCTTATTCCGATCTTATTTTGCATTTAAAACTTAGGATTAAACTAAACATTTAAAAACTAGTTCTTGTATCTCTTCCTGTATTAAATTGTTTCTGAAAGGAAAAATGATGTATCTTTTCTTCTTCAGGCTTTTACTCTCTGAACAAATATTTAAGCCATGTTTAGGACTGAATCTCAGTTCGAGAGAAAATGAGAGAACCAGTTTTCAGTGCAGGTGTGATTGTCCTCTTCCTAACCTCATTGGTCCTGTTGCTGTGTGATTGCTGTTCTTTTGGAGTTGTATCTTTGTCAATAATGATTTCATGATTTTTAGTTCTGGTTTTGAGTTTGAAGGACGGCTGACAGCAAAACTAAAGGGACCTAGTCAAGATCATGATGAGAATCATTTCAGTTTGTCCTACCTTCCCGTTTGCAGGATTATTTTCACAGCAATAGAATTTGGAAGCTGTGTCCTATGGAAGCTAGCAGTTCTTGAAGGAAAAAAATACTACTGAATGTACTTTAAATTTTGATTGTCTCTCTTATTGAGAAAGGTTACAGGTAAAGAATTAGGGCCAGTTAGAAACAGGAAAAAAAATACAACTTTTGTTGGTCATGACCTGTACTTTACAAAATTATGGCTTGAAAATTGCTGGATCTTGTTTTTTCCTCTCTCTTTTTACTGTGATAGTATAACAGCAGAAAAGCAAGAATAGAACTTCCTTTTCGAGTTTAAATAAAAGATCGCTTTTTTGTGAGTGGGAATTGAAAAGATGCTGGAAAAGTATAGAAGTAGTAGAATACACTTTATTCTAATGTGGGACAAAATATTTGGTGATAGACGAAGTATTTAATATGTTACAAATTTTAATATGTTATTCTTCTTGATACAGATATGGTCCTGAACATTGTGAGTACATGACTTCAAAGATGGACAACTGGATCTGTTCTAAGTTGTGATTGGCCTTAAGCTGACTTACAACCATTGAAGAACTTAACGGGATTTCTCTCATTCCTGATTTATGCCTATCTAATTGCCTCACACCACCAGCTTAATCATGTACGGAAGTGCTCGGTCAGTTGGCAAGGTTGAGCCAAGCAACCAGAGTCCAGGGCGTTCACCAAGGCTGCCACGGTCACCACGCTTGGGCCATCGTCGAACCAACAGTACAGGAGGCAGTTCTGGGAGTAGTACTGGGGGTGGCAGTGGGAAAACCCTTTCTATGGAAAATATTCAGTCCTTAAATGCTGCCTATGCTACGTCTGGCCCTATGTATCTAAGTGATCATGAGAACGTGGGTGCAGACACCCCAAAGAGCACCATGACTTTGGGCCGATCGGGGGGGCGGCTGCCTTACGGTGTTAGGATGACTGCGATGGGCAGCAGCCCTAACATTGCCAGTAGTGGAGTTGCCAGCGATACGATTGCGTTTGGAGAGCACCATCTCCCTCCAGTGAGCATGGCATCCACTGTGCCTCACTCACTGCGCCAGGCCAGGGATAACACGATAATGGATCTGCAGACACAACTCAAAGAAGTATTAAGGGAAAATGATCTGCTTCGCAAGGATGTGGAGGTGAAAGAAAGCAAGCTGAGTTCTTCCATGAACAGTATCAAGACCTTCTGGAGTCCTGAGCTAAAAAAGGAAAGAGCTCTGAGGAAAGACGAAGCTTCAAAAATCACCATTTGGAAGGAGCAATATAGAGTTTTGCAAGAAGAAAACCAGGTTTGTCATCTAATGTCACTGTTATGTTAGTGCAGTAACATGATTAAATGAATTTAATAAACCCGCATGTCACATTTAAGCAGCTAAATTATATTGGTGCTTTTCACAGGTAGTCGGTATGAATAAGATGTTTTCAGCTTGCAAGCCTCTTAAAATGTTTCTTGTCAGACTTGTAAGCCACCTTGAGTGCTCATTTATCCTTGTGTGTCATGTGGTTTTTCTCCTAAGACTGATTCAAACCACTCGATTTCCTTTTGGAAGTATTTTACCCTGTTCATAATTAATATTTCAATAGTGCTTACCTCTTGAAGTGCTCTCTGGGATGCAGAATGTACCAATTGCTGACCCCAGATGCAATCGAACTGTTGCTAAATGCTGACAGATTTCCAGTAAAACAAAGTTCACATTACACTGGTCATATTTTAGAACTCCAGTTAAAATCTCCAGACCTGCAGTTTTCACAAACAGATATAAACTGTGTTCTTGGCTACATTTAAGTAACACTGTTTAATCCCTGCTTGTCTATTCTGTTGTCATAAGCTCTGCATATCTTGTTATGCAACTATCATAAAACACCCTCCAGGGTTGTTTTTTTTGTAGTGGTCTGGCTAGTTAGATAATAGGCAGAAGAACAGAGAATCTTGGGTGTCTACTTCTTTTGTCCCTCATAAAAGCACTCTTAAATTAGAATAAAACTCAGAGGTTGATTAAATATGAGGTCTCTGTGTAGCCAGCTCTACTTATTAAAAGCTTTTTAAAAATTTTCCTACCTAGACCTTCTTGCTAGCTTAATCCTGAAGTAACTACTTGGCTTTGAGTTAGTGTCCTCCTGTTTGGTTGTTTCTGGCCAAATGTGAGTCAGGCATCTCTCTGGACTTTCTGGTAAAACTTCACCACTCATATGGAAAATGGGCCCAGTGTCCAACTCCAAAAGTTTCCTGAAATGTAAGTTAGCTTTCACTGTGACAAAACTACTTCCCTTATTGAGTTTTTTAAATGTCCAAGACAGTTTAATAAAATAATTTCCATAATTCAAGGGTGAACATGTTATTGAAGCTCTTAAGGTATGCTGGTATAGCATATTTTAGGCAGCACTTTTTTTTAGGATTTGCTTTAGAAGGTGGAGGGGAGAATGAAACTGCTGGAAGAAAAAAATAGTGCTAGTACTACTTGACATGTTATACTCTACCTTCAGGTGACCTGTCTTAAATAGTAGATTCTTTTTGGTTAGTGATAATCTGCGACACTGAAACTCTCTGTGACTTTTCTTTTCACTTTTTAAAGAACTGAGCTGAAGAAAATAAGTTGCTTTTCCTGAGTTAGTATGAAATAATTTAATGAACTTGTCGTGTCATTTTATAGCTGTGTTCTTACTGACTGGTGAGTATCACAACATAATATTTGTTCATGTATGTGACATTTTGTATTTTTCATATATCTTCTTGGAGTGAAGAAAACCTGAAGTTAAATAATTTCTATTACAAAACCAGGATTTCCTTAAAAGGAGTAAGTCATTGAAAATTTTAGTCATAGCGGTATAGTGCTAGTGTAACAAATAAATTGAATTCCATTCACTCAACTTCATGATGCTCTTTGTATTCCAGCTGCAGATGAGTATTCTAATTCTCAAATTCCTTTAATTTTTAAGTTCTGTTTTCATACTGGAGAGAATGTCTTGGAAGATAATAACATTTTTTTTCTGAAATCAGTTTTGACATATGAGGATGCTGTGGAAATCTTGCAAGAAAAATGCAATGAATATATGGTTTAATGGATTAAGTGGTTACTAAATATGTATAGATTGGAGAACTGTGATTCCTTTATCTGAGGTGGTGGGTTTTTTCCCTCGTCTTTCCTTTATCCCCTAATTAAACATTTAGAGATATTTCCAGGCCACTGTTCTCTAGGCAATGACTATAATTACTACCACACTGGTAGAATTGAGTAACGGTCCAAAAAAAGAAGGGTGCAATTTAAAAGTAAAAGGGTATTATTGCAATGAGCTGTAAAAACATAGAATGCTAATTAATAGATTATAGTTAGCTGACAGTGTGTCCTAATTAAACTCTGAATTCATTTTGTCTTCTATAGCCTTTTGGAGTTGGTCACTAAAGCACCTTATAAGGAATATCAATTTAATATGATTTACTGTAATTAAACAGACTTCTCTGTTAGACACTGAACAAGAGTTTTCTCTGAGCTGATGGGGGACCAGAAAAATCTCTTCTTTACCCCTCCAGCTTCCCCATAAAAGGAGTTCTAGTATAATTGCAGGAACTGGTGTTTTAGGCCTCACTATGAATACTTCAGCACACCACTTTTAATAAACATTTACTCTCATGTGCAGAACTTGTGCTGTATATTAAGTTTAGCTAAGGCCAAATGCATGGTTAAAAATTGACTCAATTCATGGAGCCAAGGTGCTGGCTGACTTGTTCCATTATCTGATAGACATCTCAGTCTCTTTGCTGTAATCTTGACTCTTTATTCCTCTACACACACTTGATTGTCTCTGATTGTACTTCTGTCACCTCAACTTTGAAGGATTTAGTTTCCTCTTGGGTTTGGAAGTTGTTGAAAATACACGAAAACATGAGCTTTCGTTAGTTGCTACTTCAGCCTCCTGTGAAAAATGCCCTGACATCTTTGGGCTTTCTTTCCCATTTTTGGGGAACATGTGCAAATAAATCAGTTATTGATGTATTGCTTACTGATTTCCAAGAAATTTTCTAGATTCAATAAAAATCAGAGAATGAATAGGGAGATTAAAGTGCATGCTTCCTGTCCTGAGGCAGTCACATCTCTTTTGGTTTGGCTGTCTTCTTAGGGCAATAGTTGGCAGGGATATCTTTGATATAATGCTGAGAATATTGTGCGCATGCACCTATATAGCTCTCACTTGGGTTGAGGGTGCTTTAGTCTTGCTCAGTTGTGGTGTTTCCACCAGTTGTGGTTCAGCACAGCTGTATTCATCAGTGCCTCTGAGCAAATGCTACAGCTGTGGAGCACAGCATATGCTGAACTTTATTTTTGTCCTTTGTTACTGATCTTGAAAAGCCAGAAAATCCTTTCTTTTCATAAATGGGGAATGTCATTGTCATGTCATTTTGAAGAGCTCAAAATGGAATGTGGAAAGTATTCCTGTAGTTAACATAGGTTCTTGGAAAAATAGTTTTCAGTGTAATATATATTAGTTAAGCAATTATACTTTAAGGAGCCAAAATGAGAGGGCAAATGATTTCTCAAACATTAACAAACCCATGCATATCCAAGGAGGAACTGATGGAGCCAGTAAACAGGAGCTTGTTTTTGGCATGGTTGCTCTCCTCAGCATGCTTTAGTAGGAACAGTGTTTTTCTGAGTTGAAAAATAATTCTTTTTTAGTGCATATGGTTTAAAGTTTTCCTGGAAATCTCTTCATCGAAAGCCAGGAGAGGGAAGGAGAGACAGTGAGTAATTTTTGAACTTCCATAGAAATAATTTCCCTAAAAACTGGACCATGGTGGACTATGTGGAACTTAAGAACAAAGGAACTCCTCTCATTTAAAACTTGCTTGTAACAAAGTGATTGTCCCTTAAAATAACTGGTCCAATGCAAATTTGATGTCTAACGCCCTGCCTTGAAATTTCCCTCATTTGACTCATCTACCTTTAAGATGAGATTTATGTTTCAGATGAAATAATGTGGTACTGCTGAAAAAGTCTTTTTACTTTGATGTTTTTCTGTGGTCTTTGTGGTTAGAGGCCTTAGACGTCTGAGTGAGAAAGTTTAACCAAGAAAATATTTCTGAAAGGAATTTCACCTTGCTTGGGGTAAGCAGTTGAAGAACATTCGACTTTATTGTGATGGAGAAGTGTGATGGGTGTACTCCAACATTTCATCAGCATCTCACTTTTTAAAATATAGTTGTCCACATTAGCCTCTTGAATGCCTTGGGTGCTGCTGTTGTGAGACTAGCTGAGCTTCTAATGAGTACATTCTTCTTCTGAAAACCGGATTCTCACTTCTCAACTGATTTAATTTTTTAAAAATTATACATATAAAAAAGTAGTTTTGATTTGTCTTAGTACTGTTACTGTAATACTAGCACCATTCCCAAGTTGATTATTAGTTGACACAAAGCTAAACTTTCTCACGTTATGAATGCTTAATTGTGCAATGTATTGGTTCCATAGTCAGGGCCTAAAGGTATTATCTGTATCCCACAGCATTACACTTAAATAATTCTTTCAATGGCAGAAATCTGTCAGCTCTCTAGAATGCTGCCAGCATTAAGGTTCCTCTGTCTTTCCCTAGTTGCAGCATGAAATTATAACGATTCTCTTTTAGAATAACTCAAAACTATCTCCTCAAGAGCGCTTGATATCTGAGGCGCTTACTGAGCTGCAGCACTTTGTAGTGACTTCAAAAACTGTCATGCAATCACCGAGAGACAGGCCTTCTGTGTTCTGTCTTTTTGCAGTTCTGTAAGGAAATAAAATTAGACTTTTTGTGCTTATCTAGGTTCCCCAATGCTCCTTCTCTCCCATGTTTCCTATTGAGGTAGAATCTAATACCTTCAGTTACTTTGAACTGTAGCATAGGCTGAGCAGCTGGTCTCTGCTTGACCCATTAAACATACAAGGGATACTACCAACTTAAAAGCACCTTAAAGACAGGTGACATCAGTGGCACTGTTGAACTTAATAGTTTAACTGTGCTTTTTGCTATTAAGCTACAGAAAGGATTACTTTAAATAGCAGACTTTCTGCTATAATTCTTTGTCTGCTACCTATTGAGACTGTTCAGACATTGCACTCCTAACTGGGGTTGCAGTTCCACCAGTCAGTATGTATATTCCTGAAAAGTCCTGTCTGTGTTACTGTGTTTCTCTAGCAGCTCTTGTCTCTTTTGGCATTATTGTAATTCTGATGTTTGAGTTACTAACTTTTCCCCTTAAGTGTTCTTATTTTCTAAATCATGAGCTCGATAGCTTGAAACTGTGTAGGGCTCTGTTTTGGAACAGGCTGCCTCTTAGCCATTCAGTGAGCAGTTGAACAATAATAGAAGACAGCAATAGCACAGAGGTAATACTACATTATAGTTCATTTTAACAGCAGTCTTGTACTGATATTATAGCTTTTTAATACCAAATCCAGTATTCTTGTGTGTCTTTCTCACTCTATGTGGTATTAAGTAGAAAGGAGAGGAACACTTTTGATGGAACTGCCAGTCCATGGAAAAAGGATTGAAGTCGTACTAATAATATGTATGCCAGTCTTCCTGTATGCCTTCAAGGCCAAAAAATGAAATAGAGCTTTTTAAAATTCTTTTCAATTTGATGATATCAGAAAACCTCGTAGATTTGAAGATGATACAGCAGGGTGGGATGCCATGACTTAACTGTTAGTCAGAAAGAATTTATTTACTTTTTTTTAAGCAAAGTCAGTATCTAAGATCCTATTAACAGTTTGTATAACATTTAAGGCATTACTAAGATAAACTTTTGTATTTAGGGTAAATACATATATGTATATTCTGTGATAAGAGCTAGAGACCAAAAGAGCTTAGAGGAGACATTTCTGTGCTCTGAAAGTGATTACCGTGTTGGATAACTTATCAAGAGCAGTCATGCAGCTATCTGAATTAGTAATTGAAGAAAGAAATAGTGTGAAATGCCACTTTAACCCTCTCTAGCAGAAGGGGAAAAAGAGAAGGAACTTGGCAGCACTCTAGATATTCCAGTGTACAAGTCCTTGCATTTTGTATATATACCCTTGTGTTTAGTGAACACAATAAAATACCAGTGTTTTTGGTAATAGCGATTTGTGGTGGTTTGAGCTCCTCAACAGAAATCAGATTACAATGGCTTGTCAGCAGGTAAGCATAGCTATTTGAGATTACAGTATTTTTTTTTTCCCCTGCATGGATAATGCTTTGTAAGTTTTTCTATATAATTTTTGGTATAATCTGATGAACAGAGGGAAAAATGACTGTATCCACTGAATGTAGCAGATCATACTTGTATCTCCACTTTTTTTGTCTGAAGATAACATTTACTAGACCTTGAAAAGAAAGTGTTTTCATCAAAATGTAGTTTCATAACCTTCAAGTTCTACACAAGTATATTTTTACATAGTATTTGCAGTTTTATATTGAATCTTCTTGGAAAGACCAGAATCACCTTTTGTAGTGGAAAAAAAATACAATTACCAAGTGTAGTTAGTTTCCTTTTGTGGTGATACCAGTTATATCTAAGTGATCTGCTTAATGATTGCAGTAGTGGTACCTTGGACTGCAAAGTAGAAATGTGGGGGTTTTTTATTTTGTTAGCAGCCTTGAGAAACAGTTAGCAATGATCAGTTTTTGTAAAGCTCCTTTGTAACTTAGAGATCATAGTAAATAAATAAAAAAACCCCTTGATTTACAGAATGCTAGGGGTTGTAAGGGACCTCTGGGAAACATCTAGTCTAGATCCCCCTGCTAAAGCAGGTACACCTAGATCCTGTTGCACAGGAATGCATCCAGGCTGATTTTGAAAGTCTCCAGAGAAGGAGATTCCACAACCGCTCTGGGCAGGCTGTTCCAGTGCTCTGTTGTCCTCCCAGTAAAGAAGTTTTTCCTGATATCCGGATGGAACTTCCTGTGTTCCAGTTTGTGCCCTTTTCTCCTTGTCCTACCACAGGGCACCACT
>VYZX01018424.1:100226-114879 GCA_013401335.1 Brachypteracias leptosomus
CTGTGGAAATGCAAATGTTCCACAATCTTCAAAACAGGCCAAAAGATGAGCCATGGAGTTACAGGCTCCTCACTTCAGTCCCTGGAAATGTTGTGGGGTGAGTCCTTTTGGAACACATTTCTTTGCATGCCAATGACAAGATGATGACTGGACACAGTCAGCATGGATTTATCAAGGGTAAATCATGCCTGATTTCATTGCCTTCTGTGATAAAATGTCTGGATTTGTGGATCGGGAAGGANGTGGAAACAAGGAGGGCCCTGTTTTTCATGGAGTTCTCATAATATCTCACATTCAAAGCACAGTTTACGTTGACTTGATAGTTGCAAATGATTGATGCATCTTTTGAATGGCCATCAGGTCAACAACAGAAGAGGGTGGACATCGTAAATTGTAGAGGAACATTTAGCCAATTTGACAATCAAGACGTGACAGAAACTGTCTGGAAAAACATACAGTTGCCTTAACTGTATTTTTCCACTATTATCAGTTTTCTGCTCATTCTTGATGCATCTTTAATTTCTTCAATAAAATTCCAGATCCATTGGGCAGCATCAGTAATTACTACCAGTATGGGGTTTTTTCCCCATACCCATCAGTCTTTTCAACAAATGAGACACAGTTGGTATTGTAATAATGTGAGCACATGGTGAATAAAGCAGAATCAATTCAGTACAAATTCACCCAAATATTAGGAAGTTCTGAAAATTGTACATGTTTTTAATGTAGTTCTTGGTTGGAATTTGCTTTGAAAATGCTGGTTTTCCAATATCATTAATATTACATAACTTGTCATTGCCTTTTGCTGGTGCTAGTTTTAGTGAGTTGAGTGAATTCTTCAAGTGAAATGAATGTCAGGGAACTGTTCTGCTTAAAGAGTGACTTGGCAAAAATGCTATTTTCCATGACTTTCCTTTAAACAGCAGTGCTGAGGAAAATAAGATTGAAAGATACAGCCTTTGAACGGTAAAGATATTTTTATTACAGTAAAACATGTTTTGTAATGAAATCAATCTTGCTTATGCTGAAACTCATGAATCATTTATTTCCTGCTCAAAATGTCTATTTCCAGAACAGAGTTTGGACAGAAGTGGTAAATAAGGATTGAATTTTCTTTCAATTTTATAAACTCACTAAAAATATGCTTCAGTTTCTGAAGATTCCCATTCTTGAGCAGGTATTAAGGAAAAGAATAAAGAAGGTTTTTCTCAACTCCTACTTGTGGAACTGAGGGATTTCTTCAAGAACTTTTAATGTGAAGTGTAGATTAGTGTTGATCCCCTAGACAGATTACTTAATTTCTTCAGCCTTCCCACTTGGCTTCCTACATTCTCCCACAGTAAGCAAAGAGATAGCACATCTGAACAATATGTCACATCTTTGTGTGCTATGCCAATCTGCTCAGGTAGTTGAGATCTCCCATGCCTCTGTGATTAGAGGCAGGGTTCAAGGAGGAGAACTGCCGGTGGTAAATTGAATGAGGGTTGAGTCAGGGATTACTTGAAAGTACTCAATCCATACAAGANCCTGCTGGAGAGCAAATTGAACATGAGCCAGGGGTGCACCCTGGCAGTGGAGAAGTTTATTGTGAAGTGATGATCTCCTTCAGCTTGACGCTTGTTAAACCGCATGTAGAATACTCTATACAGCTTTCGGCTGCCCGATACCAATAAGCAAACAAGTTCCTTGGAAGGGTACCGAAATGTTTAATGGTCTGGGACACAGGCCCTGTGAGAAGAGGCTGAGGGAATGGGCCTTGTTTAGCTTAGAGAAGAGGAGGCTTTGGGGGGACCTAGTAGCAGCCTTGCTTGATAGTAACCCAAGATCTTTTGTTCTTCCATAGTGACTGAGCTTCCCATGTACATTTAGTTGCAAAAACACTGCATGCATGGTAGTAGTACTGAGTGGGTTTTCAGAGAACCAAAGCGCTGCACCCCAAAACTGTATTAAGTCCATTGGCAGCACTGAAACTGGAATCTGTCTGCTTTTGTTTCCAATATTGCTGGTGTGTTTTTGCTGGATATACCAGTGCTGAGGGAGTATCAGCTGCCTGGGCTTAGCTCTCTGCACGTCAGTAACCAGACTGTTCTCTTCTGGCCTGACAGTCAGTGACATCGATGCTCACCTTGTCTGTTAAAACTGAAATGAAAAAGTGTCAGATATGACTATTGCTGTTGCACTGTTTTTAGCTCTGTGTTCATTTTCTCCATCAAGCATGCAGGCTTTGCAGGGAGGAGTCATAGTCCAGATGCATTAGATCTAGATTGACTTCAAGGCTCATGGCTTCAAGGCTTATGTTTGACAGTATTCCCACAAATCCAAGGTTATTAATAAAAGTATAACTTATCTGCACAAATCTTAGGGTCAGGGCATAGATCTTTTTGATTTGTTTTGTCTCCCACCATTTCCCTAGCTTTGATTCTATTGCAGATTTGTTTTTAAATGTTGATTGGTTTCTTTACTAGATGCATTTTTCTCAAATTCTTGGTATTTTTAATGTTAACGCCTATGTACAAAGTTTTTATGTTGCAAAGCCCTAAACTAATGCTCATGACTATCATTTATTTTTGAATGCAGCTCTGAGAGAGGAAGTTATGTTACAGATGTTAGTGGTACATTTAAAATATTAATCAACATGTAGGCATATCTGTATGAGAGTTTGTGGTGAGCCTTATGTTGTCACTTGATCTTTTTTTAACTAAGAAGAGTGTTCAGTCTGCATGACAGTTCTGTAGAGGCTCTGCCTTTGGCTCACTGTTCAATTTCAATTCAGGTCAGACCATCTTCATGTTAGCTTTCTCAATAGTCTTGCCATCTAAGTTTCCTGGGGGTTTTCTCTAGTCTTACAGTTTAATTTTTCAAAGTATAGTTAGCCATTTTATTTTGATCTACACTGTGTAGTTCTTCATGCACTGTTTAACCAATTTATAAAATGCATCCCTATGATTAGATTTTAAAAGTCCTGATTTTTGTTTAACTTTTAAACTTTTTTTAAAAAAATCTTACATGTTTTAAGTCTTATATGTAAAAAAACCCCAACCCTTTACATCTTGTTAAAAATCTAAATTTTTATCTCAGGTTTTTTATTTTGTAGTAAACTGTTTTAGCTGAGTTATCACTATATTATTTCTAAATGTTAGAAAATAAATATTTCTCAACTCCCCTGAATGCACCCAATGCGTTTAAGATGATAGCTTGTCCAACACCACAGTTAAAAGCCTTTAGACTTATTCTTGTCTAAATGATCTAATTTTCTCCCTTATTTCAGCAAATTTTATTTCCTTCTTTCTAGTTCCACAGCCTTCCTATTCCAGTCTTGGACATCTTCATTATGTTTTGCTGTCTCTAGGCAGTGTGAAAGAGATTAACTGTTCAACTTGTAGCAAATGGGATAAATCACACTGAGTCCAACTCATCTTTAACATCCAGTCAGTTTTCTCATTTTGTCTTGATACTACTTAAAACAAGGATAGTGAAAGAAGTTCTTTTTTCACAGCCTCTTGTGGTGGACTGACCTTGGTCAGATGCCAGATGCTCACCAGACTCTTCTCTTGTTCCTTCTTCTCAACAGGACAAGGGAGAGAAAATAAGATTAAAAAGCTCATGGTTGAGATAAAGACAGGGAGATCACTTACCAATTACTGTCATGGTCAAAACAGACTCAACTTGGGAAAAATTAATTTAAATTAATTTAATGTTTTGCCATTTGAAAACAAAATGGTGAAACACACAGACCCCCTCTTCTTCCCAGGCTTGACTTCCCTCCTTCATTTCTGGCTCTTCTATCTGTCTGATATGGGTGCAACTCCTGAACTCTTCTCACAGAGGGCACCCCTGGAGCCTCCCAGTACCAAAACCTTGCCACATGAGCTGAGTACACCTATGCATACCTGACAGGGAGTGCTGTCATTGACTTCTGAGTATTCAAGTTTATTATAGAAGAAATGCATTAATTAATAAAAATATGCATTGCATATTTCAGAAGTCTCCCATTACTTTCCAGATGATTAAAGTACTCATGCTAACATAAACACTTTCAAATTTTGTAAAGTAAATATACAGCAAGCAATCTGATTTTTAAAAAATTTTTTTTTTTTAATCTTTCACCACTGATTTGGAGTCCCCATTGATTGAGTTTCCTTATGATAGTCTTGTAAAATGTTAGTTTGTTTAAGTACCTTGCAAGTATTATACCCTTCCTGATTTTATGCTGTGAAAGATCTTTATTTGATCACTCAATCTTCATTTATTTATATGGGTATCTTCAGCTTCCCAAATGTAGCATTCATCTGGATCTGGAAATCCTGGTGTTGATCAGGAACTGCTGTCCTGATAGTCTTTTTTTTCCCCCTCCTGTCTTATTTTCAGAATTTAAAACACAGTCCCTCCAATTGAAGAATTGGTTCATCTCTTTCAGCTTACAGGATGCTTATTCCTGCATAATGATCAAAGTTATGCTAAAAAAGTGTCTGCAATTATTCATTGTTCAGGATTACCACTTATCAATTAAAAGTGTTTTCCTCCAGGCACTCTGTAACAACAAAAATCTCTACTGGGATTGCTGAGTTGCCAACCTGTCTGTGAAGAGGATGATACCCTTAATGGGTTGACTTGCTAAAAGGGAAACTGCTGATATTATTCTGCTTTTTGTGTTACTTTGCCATTGTTTTATTCTCCAGGGCCTCACAATCAAAAGTCAGTGACATAAGATCAGTAATCTTCTGCATATCATTTGTGCTCCACTACTACTGTAAGTAGACTTATCTGATGTTAGACATAAACACCACTGCCACCACGTTTTATGTCAGCAAATGAAGTGTAGAATTCCAGTCTCCTCTGTGGAGGAAGAATCAATATTGGAATTAGCACTTCTGACATTATATTTAAAAGTCAGATGTCTACCTGCCAAGACTTCTGAGTGTCTTATCTGATGTGTATTGTTCTACAAGAAAGGGTCAGTGCCACATCAAAGACGCTGGTGATCTTTTGACATTAATACTTAATTAGTGTGGGCTATCATTCAAAGCAGAAGAGAGATTTGCTCATCTCTAAGTAGATGATGTGAATGTAGACATTAGCTTCTCTTTGATCTTGGTTCGGGACCTTAAAATTCTGAGATTTGGAATTGAGGGGTGTATAATATGTTGTACCCTGTACCACTTTCGAAGTAATCTGTATCTCATTTGCATGCCTGTGTTCTGTCCAACTGTATCCTGTCTTGCTGTCACCTTTTTTGCACTTTGAAATTAATGAGGAGGATAACTGTAGCTGCCTGGTAACGGGGAAAAAGGCGAATGCCATGCCCATCTTCAGGGTGGGCAAGAAAAGAGGATACAGGGAACTTTAGGTCAGTTAGCATGATCTCAGCCTCTGGAAAGGTTACGTAACAGATTATCATGGAAGCCATGTACAAGCATATGAAAGACGAAAAGGTGATTGGGAGCACCTTGAATAGTTTTACATAATTGGCAAAATATGCACCAGATAAGTGCACTTGTATGCCTCGACTGCCAGGCTCAAAAGGGTGGTCAATAGCAGCAGCACAAAAATCTAACTGATGTCTGGTTACTAGCAGGGTCCTTCATGGGCCATGCTTGGGTCAGTATTATTCAATTTCTATATTAATGCCCTGGATAATGGGAGGGAGTACATTTTCAGCAGATTTGCAGATACCACGTTATGGGGAGCAGCTGATATGCTAAAGGGTTGGACAGCTATTTGCAGAGACCTCAATAGGCTGGAAAAATGGAATGAGAGGAACCTCACAAAGACTACCTACAAAGCAGCTTTCCAATAAGGGGCCTAGGGGTCCTGGTGGACATCAAAGCAAACATGGATCAGCAATGTGCCATATAGCAAAGAAGGCCAACTGTATAATGTGCTGTATTAGCAAGGCTACAGTCAGCTGATGAAAGAGAGCAATCATTCCTTCTATTCAGCACTTGAGACCACGCCTAGAGTACCATATCCAGTTTTCAGCTTTGCAGTACAGGATAGATACTGATGTTCTGGAATGAATCTAGCAGGTAGCCAAAACAATTAGGGGACTGGAGCATATGGCTTAGGAGGAGGGGCTGAAATAACTGGTTTTGCTTAGTATGGAGAAAGTAAAGGTCAGAGCATCTTATTGTGGTCCTCAACTACCTAATGGGAAGGTGTGAAGAAGATGAAGGTGGAGTTCTTAAAGGTGTACAGTAGAAGAGAAGGGGCAATGATTGCAAGTTGCAACAAGGGAAGGGTTTATCAGCATCTCCAATCCTGGAGATGTTCAGAGCTTGATTGTGTAAGCTGCTGAGCAAACTGATTTCATTGTCCCTACTATGAGCAGGACATTGGATTAGATAGATTCTAGGTGTCCTGTCCAGCCTATATTGTTCTAAGATTCTCTTTATCTGTACTTGTAAAATATGTATGTGTGCTTTCTAGATGCAATCCAGTAAATCTTGGCTTCAAGTTTTAGTGATATATGCACACTCACAGAGTGCCTGGACATAAAGACACTCTCTCAAAGGAAACTAGTGGTAAGCAGTATTTTTCTTTGACTTTTTGTAGAACTTGTATTTGTACTTACATGCATAGTACTACTTGTAGATGTTAAACAAGTGACACTTCACCTTGTTAGAATTTTGCTCTGGTGTAGTTATGGCTTTTACTTAGAATCATGGAATGGTTTGGGTTGGAAGGGGCCTTAAAGATCATCTGGTTCCAACTCCCCTGCCATGGACAGGAACACCTCCCACTACACCAAGTTGCTCAAAGCCCCATCCAACCTGACCTTAAACACTTCCAGAGAGGGGGCATCCACAACTTCTTTGGGCAACCTGTTTCAGTGTCTCACCAACATCACAGTAAATAATTTCTTCCTTTAAATCTACCCTATTTCAGTTTGAAATGATTACCCCTTGTCCTTTCACTAAAGTCCCTGGAAAAGAGTCCTTCCCCATCTTTTCTGTAGGCCCTCTTTAAGTACTGGGAGGCTGCAATAAGATCTCCCTGAAGCCTTCTCTTTTCCAAGCTGAACACCTCCAGCTCTCTCAGACTGTCCTTATAGAAGAGGTGCTTCAGCCCTCAGATCATTTCTGTGGCCCTCCTCTTGACTCACTCCAACAGATCCATGTCTTTCTTACACTGGGAGCCCCAGAGCTGCACACAGTGCTCCAGGTGAGGTCTCATGAGAGTGAAGTAGAGGGGAAGAATCCCTCCCTTGACCTGCTGGCCATGCTTCTCTTGATGCAGCCCAGGATGCAATTTGCCTTTTGGGCTGTGAGTGCACATTGCTGGCTCATGTCCAGCTTTTCATCCACCAACAGCCCCAAGTCCTTTTCTTCAGGGCTGCTCTTAATCCACTCCTTGCCCAGCCTGTATTTCACAAACCATAATCTATTAAAGAATATTTAGAAACAGGTACTTGTATGTTTTTGTCACTGGTTGAGGCCTGTGCCAAAATGGTGGAAAAGTAAAGCTGCCCAATTACTGTTCATTATTTTTACTAACTAGTGAGGTTAAACTAGTGAACAGATTTAGTTCACTAGTAGACAGGTGTCTTGAATGATTTTTGGAGATGTTTATCATAACTTTTCCACTTGCATATCTTTTCTATGCAGCTTATGCTCTGTGTTTACTGTGAAGAAATTAGAATTTAAACATTCAGGCCCTTGGAGTTATGTCTCAGGGAAATAAAGATTACTTACTGATTACAAGCATGCCTGGTTACTCGGTGTTCAGTTTCCTCATCAAAGAACATCCCATCTTTAATGGCAGTACTTTTGGTAATAAATTAACACAGTTTTAAGGATATTAAGTTTCACCCCTGTGAAAATGGGTCAAATATAACAATGTTAGTGTTACATTTTAGCATTATAATGTTATAATGTCCCTGTGGGGGGTTGGCCCTGGCTGGCAGCCAGGCACCCACACAGCTGCTCCCTCCTTCCCTGCCTCAGTGGGATGGGGAGCAAATGGGGAGAACAGGGGCGAGAAAGCTCCAGGGTTGAAATAAAGACAGGGAAATCACTAACCACTTACTGTCATGGGTAAAGCAGACTCGGCTTGGGGAATTTAACTTAATTTATTGCAAATTAACATAAATATTTAATTACTGAGAAGCAAAAAAAGGCAAATATTAAAGCACTTGGGGAAAATCATCCCTCCTACTTTCCCAGGCTCAGCTTCATTCCAGACACGTCTCATCCCCACTTGTTACCACCGCGGGGCACACTTAGTCCCCTCAGCGAGGCAGATGGCAGTGCAGGTGGTTGGAGTCAGGGCCCAGCAGTTTTTCTGCTGCTCCTTCTTGTTCTTTTCCTTTGCCGTGGTGCAGGTCCTCCCCAGGCTGCTCCCCTTAGGCGGTGTACCTGCCGCAGTGTGGAACATCTTCTTTTCCTCCTTCTCCTTTTCTTCCTCTGATCTTGTTATTCTCTCATTCCCTCTATTGTTCTTCCCTTTTCTGGTGATTCCTGCCCTTTCTTAAATATGTTTTCACTAAAGTGCCCCACACGTGGCTGAGGGGTTCAGCCATGTCCTCAGATGGGTCTGTTGTGGAGCTGCTGGAGCTGGGTGTGTGGCACCGGGCACCCCCGACTTCCTCCCACAGTATCCCACTGCCAACACCTGGACACCTGCACCCAATACAGTCATAATTGGAACTTCATATATTTATTATTACTTAATATTATTCTGGAAATGTGGAAAAGTAGTGCTGGGCTAAATATTAGTAATAAGTGGTGATTACTGCTTCATTATTAGAAGCTAATATTGCCTTCTGCTTTCTTGCAATTCCTTGTAAGACCAGATTGCTTCCTCAATCTAACATGTTTTAGGTGAACTACTTTGGCTGAACAGGTACAGGATCTGTTTCTAAAATACATTTGAAACTTTTTGTCTGCCTGAATTAGGTTACATAGGAGTGATTTCACTGCAAACAATATTGCCGTGATGAAGTAATGGAATAAAGTGATACAATCAAGCAAATTTGAAAAGGCAGAATTTGGAACTGCAGAAAGAATACTGAATTAATCTCTGAAAAGCAGCCTGGTACCTACTTGCCCTGGAATGTAAACTAGTAATTAATTTGTTATCAATGAATGTGAAGGAAATATTTCTTTTTAAATAACTACATTACAATAAGATGGAAATAAGTCACGTTAAACCTCGTCTGGATTTCTGTCTGCCTTTCATGTTCATGCTTAATGTAACTTTTGATACTTCAGTAAGAAACCGATTAATTGGTTTCTGATTTAACAAACAATATTCTTCTTCTAGAGCTAATGTCTTCTTTAGTTGATTTCAGTTAATGGCAACAACTGAAATGCATTTAACCACTATCATAATTAGTCATTTTCTTCTCATATGCTATTAAACATTTAGATGATCCATTGTGAACTTTAAATTTAAAATAAAAAATAAATACATAAGCCTTAGATAATCAGGCTAGCAGATACTATCTGTGTACTGGAGTTATTTCATCTTAGAAATTCTTGCTTTATTATTACTTATTAGCTTATTATTCTTAAAGTTCTATTGTGAGTTACCTTGGCAATAGATTAAAATTTTTATATGTAGCTTAAAAATTTGACCGATTTTATATTCATTTTGTGTATTTTCTGCTTAGGTAGATATTGCTGTTACTGATTGTCTTGAAAGAATTTGGGTAAATTTCTGCTGTCGTCTTGTGAGAAGGTGTACTACAGTTTTTATTTCACCTAATTTAGTATTTTTTTAACTTACTAGCTAATAATTTTATATGATGCTTGTTGATTCTTGTATTACAAAAAACAATGAATAGCTGTTCTCTATTCATCTACATTCCACTGTGATTTTTATTGAGCCCCTACAGAAAGAGGGAAAGATTTGAGAAGCAGTTGCAGGATCCTGTTGATAAATTATTGATAACCACAAGTAAAACATTTACTTTGTTGGCAGTTAATTGACCAGTCTGTAACAGAAAAATCAAGCATTTTCTAAGGGGTGGCACATCTGTACTAAGAAACTGCTCTACAGTATCTTGTGATGTAGATGTTATTTTCTAGAGTAATAGTGACTTTATTGTAGCTAGTTTTATTTTTGACAATTTATCAGTATAAATAAAATGTTACTACGTGTTATATTTAGGTACGCTGGGCAGCTTTGTGGTTTGAATTCAGAGAGATGCCTGAAATTTTAAAAGAAAAAAAAATCCTTGATAGAAATTGACCATCCTGAAAATAAGCAGTATGCTACTGAATATTGCTTTGAATCTTTAACATTTTATTGCAAGATGAAAACCTTATTAAGCAAATAATTTTCAGATACTGTTTTAAGTCTCAGAAGTACAGAGAACTCAGTTCCTTGTTTAATCTTCTCAAAGGCATATATGAGCTCTTAAAAAATAACAGTGATATCTTATTTACTAATTGTTTCACAACATTCAAGATACTGATTAAAAATTTGAAGCTAAATGCATATTCTCTGTTCTACTGTATTTGAAATAATATTCAGATACTTCTAAGGAGATCAATCAGAGACAAATTTGTGGATATACATTTCCTTTTGTCTAGCTCCCACAGACTTATTCATTTAGTATTTCTTTAGCTTTGATATGTTTTGCTGTTCGAGACTTAAAAATTAAGTATCTTCTATGTTCAGTTTATCAGCAACGAAAAATTCCTGACCTATGTGTCTCAATTTATTGTATAAAGATGTCAAACTTGAAGAGGTAAAATATTGCAACAATTTATATTCAAAATGCCAGAAAAAGTAAATGTGTGAGCTATAAATGCTGCTAAGCGTTTACCAGCTAATTCACAAAGCAACAGTAAAATTTCAAGGACTACATGGTCAGAGCAGAGGCTTTTCTGAGGATATTTGTTCATTACAGCCTAGAAAATGGATTGATCCATTATCCTGATGCTGGTATTTAATGGAAAAGGAGTGCTTCTTTCAGCACTTGCCTCTGTAATTATGTTTCACTGCTGTTAAATAATGCTGCATGCTGAAGCTCTACTTGAATTTTTAGCAGACACCCTTTTACTTTTATGAATGCCTTTCTGTAGGAGGAACTCAGGGTGGCAGAGGGGTAGAGTGTAAGTTTTCATAACAACTTAATCAAAGTGTCTTCTGCAGATATGGATGAGTCAGATTGCTCTTCGGGTCTTGGTAAATGCAAGTACCCACTGAAAATGGACTGAGGCACTCCATTATGTCTTACTGGTGTTTCAGGGGCCTAACTGTGTTGTTTTCACTTCTTAGTGTTCATACCGTTACTTTTAACTGCTAAATAGACTGAGTCATCTACAAGTTAATGTTTATTTCGTGTCACCCTTGCTCTACCAATGTGGTAGAAAATGAGAAGAGACATTCTTATGAACAGCGGTAATTAACAAAACCCAGCAAAAAGTGAATGATTAATGGATGTGTGGGTAATTATAGCTGCTTATACTGAGGCCTGGATTTCACATGCTACATATATCTTCGTGAATTACACAGATTTCAGAATATCCATGTGAATTTTAAGTAAATAGATAATCTCATTAGTGACATGACACTTTAATTCCTATTACAGAACTAAACATTAACAAAATGTACAAACTTTTCAGCTGTTACCCTGTTTCTCTGGTAAGTTAGAGATAAACTGACCACATGTTAAAGATTAGCTGCTGATGGGCAAGTGATCAAAAGCTTTCCTTCCTATCCTGACTTGTGTGTAACCTGGTTAGACAACAGCAGAGAAGCAGAGTCATATATTGACTTGAATGGCTTTTGAACGAGGTCTTAGGGCCTGTGGTCCCACCTGAGTTTGTGTGATTTGTCTGTGAATGGCATTTTAAATTCATGAACAAATTAAATTTTGTTCCACTTTTTAATGTACGGGGATGTTCCTGGCTTACCACTAAGTGGTAGTCTGAGTGGTAGGCTTTTCAGCTGGCACCTGCGATCCCAGGCAGCCTCAGTAGCTGTACGTTTCAGAAGCTCTATAGGCAAAGAAACTGATAATGTTCTTTTTTGTGTTTGTAGGTAGGGAGCATGCAGCTGCTGAAATTCAGGCACTAGCTTGCTGGGGTTAGAATTGAAGCTATGAGGGTTTTTTAAAACATAAAAAATAATGTTAAAAGAAAAAATCCATCATCCAAATACTTAATCTCACAGAATCAGCTTGACTCAAAAATACCGCAGGCAGTAATTGTAAGTAATTGTAAATAAAATTTCTCGAACAATATTGTTAATCTGCATATTTTTTATTTTTATTTTTTGTTCATGTATGCGTGTGAGTTTTGTTCTTACATGTGTGAGAAACGAGTGAAAAGTTAACTCATAGAAGGGATATGTAGGAAAAGCAATAGATGGTGTAAAAATACTAAAGAAGGAATAAGAAATACCTTATCTACATGGCATTACTCACTGCCATTGCTGCTAGGAATAGCAGTAGCAGTGGATAGATCAGTTTCCTTAGGTACAAAGTGTCTCAGAAGAAATGTTCTGAGCTTTTAAAAGGCGGTGTTTTTCTTCAGGGTTACAGTGATGGTGGGAGTCAGGCCCTACATAGGATGGAGCAGGGGTTTTTATGTGGTTTTAATTGCTTATTGCTTGCTAATTAACTTCTTCCTGATGGGATTTATGCAGACAGAATATTCGCCTTTGATTAGTAAGCAGCTGCCTTGAGACCAGTTTCATCCCATTTGCACTCTTAGTCTGGGCTGCCAGATTTTTACAAAACTTAGTGATATGAGTGTGCTGTCCTCAATAGGTGCTGTAAATAGCTGTGTATAGCCTGGCCTGCTGAATTTCATTTAAGGTGGTCTGCCCACAATACAAACTCAGTTGGTTCACTGGCCATATGAAAACATTTTTGAAAAGCAGTTTAGGAGGAGATAGAAGCAGCAGCAAGGTCTTAGGCACAATATATTAATCCGTAACAAGAAGCATAAAAAGCTGAAGGAAAGCAAAGATTTGATCTGATTTCTTTTAAAATTATTTGACTCTCAGTATTGAAATTTCTATAACTTTTATTTTGTACTGCCTTGTTTAGGAGCACATACATTCCTACAAATCCAAACATTGCTGATCATTATTCTAGTAAACTAATGATTTTTTTTTTTCCAACCCTTCAGCTCTTGCCTGCTAGATTGGTTAAACCTGTCTTTTGCTAGGCTGTTTTCTGTTTTCCAGTGCATAGAGGTTGGCCAGTGTTCCAAACAGATAAAAAGAAATGAGGTTACCCGAGGGAGTGTAAAGTCCTTTGCCAAAGTAGGAGATGGTGCATTGAAAGATGTGGTACTATTGATCTTTTGTGAAAAGTGCAGCATTGTTGTGGTCTAGAAAGTATAAATCTTTATTAACTGTTTTTTTCCTAGTTTTTTTTTGACCTGGATACTGCTGCTGTTAGGGTTTTATGAACGTTTTTATATGTAGTATCTTTGCTTCTTTTTCTTGCATTGGTTTAATTTTAATCAAGATGAATTGTGAGAAACACTGAGGTAGAAAAGTATCTAAATACTCAGTATTCTAATGTTTTGCTACTTTCGTGTTCTTTATGATCTTTGAGAGTTTTTGCTTTTTTAAGATGGAGACAGTTCTGCTGAGTTACAGGCTTTTGTATTGCAGGCCTGTAGGATAAAGCTTTAATTTATTACAATTCCCTTGAACATTTCTTATTGAACAGAGATGTGCTCTGGTTAATGTTATTACATATATGTAGTATATACAGGATTTGGACCTCTAGCTTGAATTACTGCGTGTGTGTTTGAGCAAGACTGAATTTTTTGCCTGTCTTTGTGCAAATGCCATACGAGTTATTTTCTGTTTAAACAAACGAAAAGGAAAATTCTATTGGTGTATGTCAAGGCTTGAAATATGTATGAAGTTGTTAATTCACAGGTTATGGCACAAGGATAAATATATGGGAGGAGCTGACCTGGTCTTGTCAAGTCTATTAACCCTGCTGTAAGTGAGAGTTTGGACTAGGTTCCAAACAAATTTTTTAAATTTATCTGTAAAGTATAAAAGAAACAGCTAGTGTATCTTCCAAGAACAGAACTGATGTGATATCTAGTGGCACAGGGCTGAGCAACAGCTTGCATTGCATAGAGTTTGCTTGGTTTTATGTCTTTTAGCTGGTTTTAAGTAATTCTTTCTCTTCACTTTCCTTTCATGTGTCTGTCTCATTTCCTGAAGTTCATGTATTTCAAATGGCATCCATTATGCCCTCGCCCAGCAGGAGTGCCATATACTTATGTTTTCTTGGAGGACCAGATCCCTGAGGAAATGTTTGGTTTACAAAGTCTAATGTCTTTCAAAGGAGGAGAGACTACTTAATTATTTGCTGGATAACATCCATTAGCTTTGGCCTTGAATCAGAGTGATTTTGAGTGTTTGAGATCTGCATAAACATTCAACTCTGATTTCCCCTCCAACACAAGGATGAGTCTAGCATGAAGTTGGTCCTTCGACAGTGTCTCCATACAGTCTTCTTCCCAAGACCTACTTGCTTCCAGGACATCAATAGAAGATCCCTTCTACCTCGAAAGACTTCAGATCCACTTAGAACTGCTGCACAGGAAGGATGGTAGAAAGTACAAAGTTGCTACTTTTGCCAAATAGTGGCTTCCCATTGCATGTGAGCTGCCTTCTATTTCTAGACTCTCATCTGGTCTGGAGCATTGGGGTTTTCCTTTCACAA
>VYZX01018424.1:114925-125935 GCA_013401335.1 Brachypteracias leptosomus
TCTTTCTACATGTTTTCTTCCAGTCACCTTAAATGAAGTGATGCCTGTGTTGTGCAGGTTAAAAGCAACTGCCTGGTTGTAGGCCTCTACCAATGGCTGAACCTTCTCCCATTCTGTTCTGGATGCTCTAGAAGCTTGCTGCTTCAACTGCCAGTGTTTGAAAACCTTGGTATCTTTTCTTGTATATGAGCAAGCCCAAGGGGTGGATCTGAGAATATTACTCTCTATCTGTGTTAGCTTTTCGTACCTGAGTTGATTACCTTATTAAATGATAAAGACCATTTTTCTTGTGTGCCCTGAACTTGAGCGATGCCTGTATCCTCTATCATGTCTGTTTAGAGTACTTGATGGATCTATTGAGGTAAGTGGTCACTGGACTCTAGTTACATCAAAGTCTGCAGAAATGTGCTGTCTGCTCTTTCCATAGATGCTCTGACCTGCACATTTTCTTTAAATTGTGCACTTTAGCCAACAATGCTGAAACTGACTTTTTCCCCGTGGAATATTCTTGTTTCCATATGGCCTTGGGTGAATCAGTGTGGATCTTGATACAGAAGCAAAATTATTTTTTTTTTGCATCTGTCCTTGAATTGTTTTGCTGTAGTGATGAAATTGGAGGGAGTTCACAAGATTTACAAGTCTTATCAGCATGGATCCTGAGTGATGTGATGTGCAAGGGGTGAAGGGGGAACCCTCTCTTCTAGCATTATCCCTGTAGAATTGTGAAACATGTAAAGCTCTTCAGACTTGCTCATACTTCCAGTTGGATCAACTTAAAGCACTCCTGGATGATTCCCCTGCTGAGAAAGCTCAGAAACAAGCCCAAGCTGAAAGCTTGCTCTTGTGAAGCAGGTTTAGATGGGGCAGATATTCCTATGCAGCCTCCTGCATAGAGAAGGCAACCTTGTCTCCTGCTTTAGCCTCCTAAATGTTGGGCAGACGTTGCATTTCATCTAAGTGTCATCTTTTGATGATCTGCATATGCAGGCTGCCAGTTACAACTCAAGTCACTTGCTCAGTTTGTGTTTTCTCATTGGCATGTTTTGAGTGTTCATTGAGAAGGGTATGGCTCATTTTGCCTCAATCTCTGTCCCCCTTCAGTAGTCACTTTTGGTTAGTCATGTTTCTGGCCTAAGTGCCTTTGTCTCTGATTCCTGTCTGCTGAATATTGAGAGTCATATAACATGACTATGCATGATTTGCCTACAACATCCTGCTTCTTTCTCACCCTCCCTTTTAGTGGACCCCTTCTATCAGTCTATAGAAGTACCATAGAATCAGAATCACTTTGTAGATCCTCTGAAAGGGCATTACTTTTTACTGGTGTCAAAGAAACAGGCACTTTGACCTCCTGCCAGGTTGGGTCATATTACTTGGGACTTTTGGTCTGCTAAAGATGACACATTTCCTGCATAAATGTTCTCAAGACACAAGGAGTTTGGGAAACATGCCATAGACTTCTCTCTGTCAAGTTGCAGGTGATGACTTAACATGACTAAAACAATTTCAGTAAATAAAGACAATTCAAATTCTCCTCTTATAACACTTGGAGGTTCAGTAGTTCCTGACATATCTGTAATTGGAACTAGTGGTTGGCAATCTGCTTTCAGAGATTACTGGCTATCCTAGTGGTATGATAAGACATTTTAGGTAGTACATCATGACTGAGGCATTCAGGATGCTGTTACTGGGTGCTTTTTTGGTTTTTCCATTTGACATTTAGGGAGGACCTGAGATCAACCTCTTTGAAATCAAGGAGAATAACTTTGATTCTTCTCTTCCACAGCAAGTCTGTTTCCAGGGTTGTCTGGAGATTCTCTGTTCTGTGGGGCAGACCAGCTAATGTGTCTGTCTTCTTCAGACCTCTAGGGTGTTGCATAATGTAATGCAGGTTGTGTCTGATGTGATTTCAGCTGTACTGACATGACTGAGGTCTCATGGATTTGGAACTGTCTTCTCTTCATGCAAATGTCTTGACTATTGCTTTTATAAACAGCTTTCCTTTTCAGGAACTTGGAGTGCTGGAAATCTAGCCAAAGGTGGAACATCTGCATCTCATAGTGTGTTTACTCAAGATTATAGTAGGATTGTCTCCAAATTCCAGAGAAGTTCCTTTGTTCTTCTTTATGAATTGTATGAAAGCATACATATGTTAGTGGTAACATGAAGTGGTAAGGTTTTCTTTGGGTTTCTGGGCAGGTCTGTTGTTATGCAGAAAGTCCTTCTCTGTATGATTTTAAAGTTGATCTCAAGAATGTTAACCTGTTAGTTTAATGCAAGTTCTTTTAACAGCCATTTTAGACTTCAGTTTTCTTTCATTCTTTCCTAAAAGTGTTCTTTCACAGTCTTTCTGACCAGCTCTCAGGAAATTTCAGTGTCTCTTTAGGTAGGGTCTTCACTGCTGGGTTGCATGCTGGAGAGAGCCTTCATTGTTATCACTGCTCATTGGAAGATTTTTCTTCCAGCCCTCTACCTTGGCATGCAGATTCTGTGAGAGTAGTTGTCATTTGGATGCTCAGAGCAGTATGCTAAGAGCTGAACACAACTTCAATTCCTAGATAAAATAATGCTCTGTTTATCAATTTGTTACAGCCTCAACAAAGAGAGGAATGATCTGTAACTAAGCCCCCTGTAAGACACACTTCAAAAATGCTTTGTTAAAAGTAAACAAATGTTGTGAATAAATATTAAAGAACACCATTATAAATGGCTTATGAAAGAGCAACACACAGAATTAGAAGAGAAATCTTTTTAATCTGCTCATGCCAAAACTGAATTTGAAAGCTTTTCCATCCTATTTCTCCTTTACCAAGGCATCCAGCTTGTGCGTTGAAGACCTACCTCTGGGTGAGATGTGCTTCTTCAGGTAGTTTGAATCTGCATACCTGATGCCTCAGTTTGCATGTGCTAAGGAGAAATTCATCTTGGTAGCATTAGTTTTTATAATTGATTGCCTCTTTGAAGTCTTCAGTGCCATCCAAACAGATTGAACTTTTCCCTTTGCTGTTTCTTTCATTCAGAAATTTATTTAGAACTTCTAAAGAGCTTCTACTGGTCTAACTAAATTAAACACCATTCATTTTCCTGAGGATGTACAGTTTGCTTTTTAAACCAGATGTCTATTGTTCTGGATTGATTGACCAACTGACTCAGTAAGAAGTACTCCTTCCCACATGTATTTTGGAGATTTAGCACCTGGTAAATGTCTCCATGCCCTGAACTTTTTTTTTTTAAAAAAAATTCAATCTATTAATTAACAAATGCATTTGATACAAGTATCTAAATTGTGCTAAATGAATGTAGCTGATTACTGACTATTGATTACCATCCAGATGGAATTCAGCTATGAAATACCAGCAGGCTTGGAGTAAATAAATAACCTTTGATATTTTTCTTCTAAAGAAGTTGTCATCTTGTGCTATTAATTTGTAGATACCACAAGTCAGTGACACAAATGCACAATGGATCGCAAAAAAAGTATTAACAATAGACTGAGTTTATGGTCATCTTTTCTTTTTCTGTCCCCAGGAGTGGGTCTTAATAGTTGTTATCTCAGCAGGCAGGACTGCAGAAATTCATGTACTTGAAGACTGATCCTATTTTCCCAACTGCCTCATTCCTTCAGTATACAGTTGAACTTTATACATATCTGAAGCCTGTAGCCCATGTAGTTTGAGTTGCATTTTTTGTGGAGGACTGTCCTTTGCCTGTTTTCAAAATATCCCATTCATCCTTGCTAGAGACAGCATTACAAAGGTTACCTTCTAATGAGCTTCATCATCTTATTTATATATAACCTGGCCTTTTTGAAAACATGCCCTTTTTTCTGTTGTTGATTCCCTGATGGGAAGATTCTGGGTTTGACAGTTTCTTCTCAGAGTCTGTTCTTCTGGGTCACTAGGACATGTGGTAACAGAGCAGAGCAGGAAATTTCTAGTTGGGGGAGAAACTCTGTAGCATTTCAGGGAGATTATCCTTTGGGAGACCCACAGAACTGCAAGTGGACTTCCATTCATACATTTGTTAAGATTGATGCTAATTAAGTGTCCAGCCAACAGAAAAGCTTTAACTGACTATGGTGTTTGGGTTTTTTGATAATCCATTCAATATGCGGGTACTGCATGCAGTCACCTATAGTGTGATGATACATATAGACAATCATTTAAAAGAAAAGTGGAACATTATGAATGTTCAATCTCCATTTATGTTCACCTCCTATATGTCTTACCTACTTCTATGGAACCTTGATCTTATTTTTTACATTATCTCTTTAAAATAGGATTTCTATGTGGTTGAGGAGAAAGTGGTGGCTGGGAGGAGCATGGAGGTCCTTCATAAAACATGGTAGAAATGGAGGGATTGGGCTTGTACTTATGAGGTTCTGTTACAGTTAACAGACTTTGCCTTGAGTGCTTCAGACAGTGCTTCAGTGCAAAAAATTGCTAGTAGTTATTAGTCATCTCTTAAACTTTACATGCAGAGCTGTGTTGGCAAGGAGCATGAGAAAGTTCCCACTAGCAAAAGGGATGTCTATTAATTAAAAATTCTAGTGTTGATACAGTTTTCCTGGCAAGGAGTGGCAGGGTATTTTAGCCTTTACCTCTTCCCTGGCAGAATCAGGTAGAGAAGTTTTGAACTCATTGCGTCTTTATATGCGTCAAACACTCAACTGGGGGTTCAGCTTTGAGAATTATGTTGTTTCGTCTCTTAAACTGCCTATATGCAGTTTTCTTGGATCATTCTTCTGTAAATAGATGGAAACATATCATGTGGCTTCTCTGTTCTTACTGACCTCATTCTGTAGTTACTGAAATCTCCCAAGCAAGAGTGGTAGGGATTAAAGCTGAGGAATTTTCTTCAGGGGAGCTTGCACATCAACCAGAGTAGGGAAGTCCAGTGTGAGACTAATGTTTCTTGTCAATTTGCCAGTATAATCAAGATCCTTGAAAAAAAAGGTAAGTTGAAAATACTGTTTTCGTCCTTTCTGGACCTAAGTAGGAACTTCTTTTAGTACTTCCCATAAGAGAATCCCTCTGTTCTTTAAGGAGCTTTATCTATGGTTTCTAGAGTTGATTCTGAGACTGAAATCAAGAAACTGGCTTCTAAACCTTTGTCTTTTTTCTCTACTTTTTTGTTCCTTTGAGTCTTGCCACTGAGGAGTACTGCTTATACATGGATAACCTGTTTATATTACAAATGCTTCTAAAATGTATAAGGCTGAAACATATTTATGTGGGACTTTGTTTCTTCAGGTTTAGTAGGCAAGCAGGAACCGAGGATGTTGAAGTACCTTTTCTCATGGAAGACAACTGCTTCCAAAGTTTCATGCTGTTGTCAAATACATCTTTTAATTTTTTTAAACTTTATTCTTTTAATTAAAAAATAAAAACATAATATTTTTGGTGTATTTTTTTATACACTAATTTATAGAAAATGGCTTTATTACTAAGTTATTTCTAGTTTTATTGTTTGTATCTTGGGAAAGGAAATGCTTTCTTCATAAATTTTTAGTGTTGCTTTCAGAACTCTGCTATGTAAGTGAATAAATGGATTCAGTGAATCAATGGAGTCACTGGTTCAGTTTGGATTCAGTGCTCAGCTGTTATCTATTTATTTTACATAATTACATCAACCATCTGTTGGTTGTGAGGGAGTAAAGTTCTTGTGTTCCTTTTTCCATAAGAAATAAAGGGAGGTTTTCTGTCAGACTAATTTTGGATTTATTTTTTTCTCCTAAAATCACTTACCAAGAATAATTATTTTTTCATTTAAGATACTGTGGCAGCATAGTTGTTTGTTTTTAGTAAGTTACTGTTGATGAGATATTCCTATCACTGAAAATGTCTTTAGAGCAGACAAACCAATAAAAAGTTGAAACTCCTTGAAGCTTCTCATTGAAAACTTTAAATACAGTTGGTAAAGCCAAGTGTTTATCTTTTGTACCATGGTCTCTAGTTCAGATTTTGCTGTGAGGAAGAAGAAAAATAAGAGAATCCATAAATGTCTTAGTCTTTTTGAGGATTTGAATCACAATTTCCATTTATTTTAGTAGTGTTAGAATGCAGTCAAAGCTTTTGTTTGGATTGAATAAATACAGTTGCTTTTATGTAATAGAGGCGAGATCTGAGGTATCCTCTTTATTACCTGGCTGTGGATGCTGGATGTGTTAAACTGGGAGGGTGAGCAAGGCTGAGGAAGAAGTGGTGCACACAGAAGCCTGCATCATGGGAAACCTTGGCCTGAGAGGAGCTGCTGCTGAGTCACTGCCAGCCCGAGCAATTGAGAAGCACAGGAAGGTTATTGTATCGTGCCACTGCCTGGTGTCAACAGTGAGTCATGGGTACTTCTGCTGTAAGGAGAATGATGCAAATAGATTTCAAGGGTTAAATTCTTCCTCAAAATAATTTATCTAATGTTCCAGTAAGGCTATCGAACTGTATTCTGGGAAAATCAAGATATGTTTAGTATCTAGGTGCCATTATGCCTATTACTTTATCATCAGTAGTACAAGATTTGTTTCAAGGAAATTTGTTATTTTTCAGAAGACAACTCAGAAAGAAACCTCATATTAGTAACAGCCTTGATCTATTGTATTTACATTCACGTAGATGCTAGAGATTGTCATGAAATTGTACTACTCATGTCAGTGTTACCATAGTACAACTTTTTGTAAAAAAAAATATTATGATGATCCATATGACAATACCTTCCCCTTTTCTGAGGCAAAAAAAGGGGTCTCTCCGAGGAGAGACTGATTACCAGAGCAAGGCATGTAGAGAAATAAAACATCTTGCTAGATTAGATGATGCATCCAAGAAAACAAACTTTTGGACTCAAACCCTCTTTTTATGGGAAGAAAAAGACAGAAGCATCAACTTTCAAGTTGAGAACAAATTAAGAAATTTTACGCAGAGTAATGCTACTCAGTTTCAGCAAAAAAAATTCTGGCTGGTAACTGTAGATGATGTTGGGGGGGTATTATGAAGGGATTTCATTACAGTAATTAGCTCCTGTGAGATAGAATTGTCTGTGGGATAGTGAGGGGGTGGGTGTGGGCATGACATGGGAAAAAATATAGTACACAGTAAACCAATTCTGAACTCTCAAAATCATAGACTAGATAAATTATTGTTTCTAAGGTACACAATCAAGATTCATTCACCATATTTATCTGCTTCTATATAGTTTCAAAGTTTTAATACAAAACCAGCAAAGCCTAAAGAAGGACTAGTGTGCTGAAAGCTGTGTTTTGTTCATCAGCTGACAGAGTTAACACCTCTCCATACAAATCTTGTGCTTAGGCCTTTAAACCATGAGCACGGTAATGCTTTCATGAAAGCCTTTGTTCATTCATTATTTATTGCTCTCAATCCTTTTCTGCTTTAACAGTTTGGTTCACTGTTTATATTGTGCTTGTTTTTAGGGGTTGGTGTTGTATTATTCTGGTTCTTATACCAGTACATACATCAAAATGACAGTTGCTGCCTGAAGGATTGTTAATCTATGTTCGAGGAAAGCAATGGTGGGAAAGTGATACGATCATGACTAAGAAAAGCTTACATTTCTATGTTTTTAGTCCCATATTATATATTCCATTTTTCTGACAGTTGCTGCAGTTTGAGTTTATAAATCACTCCTCACGCTTAAGCAGTGGTTTTGGGTTTTTTTTAAAGCTTTTTCTTTCCCTGTTTTGCATAATATACCATTTGAAACCATTTAATAAGTGGCTGTTTTTTCAACTGCTGTCACTTAAATTAAAACAGTTAAATTGCCTGGATTTTTTTTTTCTTGAATTGTTTGTGGTAGGTTAATCAAGAGGAGCTGCTATGTCCTTTTCTTTTAAAACTAATCAAATAATGGGGGTGTATTTTTTGAGTAGTGTATCATGTTAACAGGTATCCTTTTACAACTATTGAATGTTGTGTATCAAGATTTTTAATACAGTTTTTCTGAGAAACCAAAATCAGAATAAAAAAATTAACAAATTACTAACTGTGACCAAAAAAACCCAACCCCAAATCCATGTCTGCAGTGGAGTGCTGAATTTTAAAAGTGGCTTTTATTTTGTGATGTAGGGATGCAGATGAGTTTAAAAGAATTATATAACTAAGGTATGTAACCTGAGACGTTAGGAGTACAGACGTAAGAGGTGTTCTTTTGTGAAAATTGAATAAATTGAAATAAATGTTAGGAAAATATGAAATTGTAGAAATCTTTTGTGTGTATAGCTAGAAACAGAGAGACAGATTTGGCTCAGAGCCCCATCCAACCTGATCTTGAAGGTTTCCAGGGATGCAGCATCTACCACCTCCCTGGGCAACCTGTTTCAGTGTTTCACCACCCTCATTGTAAAAAATTTCTTCATATATCTAGTCTAAGTCTGCCCTGTTTTAGTTTAAAACTATTACCCCTTATCCTGTCACAACAGGCCCTGCTAAAAAACAGGCTCTTCTGGTTCTCCAAGAAGAGTGTGTTTGTAAAGAGAAGTTTCTAAAAAGAACAAAACAAAATCCAGTTTTTCCCTAACACTGGTGCCAACAGCCCTGAAAGCTGAAATACATACTCGGTCAGTGCTCATTAATCAGAAATAGTTATTGGAAATTATATGTATGAACTCCAGCTACATTAATGGGACTATGAGCAGCTTTGAGGTTTGTTCTGCTGGATTAGGACACATGTGTCCTAGCACGTTAGGTTAAGTGGCTTGGGGGTCTCATCAGAGGGGAGAAACATGTACGAATCTTCAAAAAACTCTGCTGCATTTAACTTGATGGAACTTTCGGTCTGTTTCCTAACTAAGGAATACCATCTGCAAGAGCTACAAGAAAGTGGTGTGGGGCATATGGAATTATTTCTTGGGGAAAGAGCAGCATGTTGTTCTGAAGCATGCCTTAAACTTTGCATTTAAAAAAGAATCGTCATTGGCCCTTCAGCCATGTACTGAGATGGATTAGAAAGGAGGAGTCCCTTCCCTAATTCTTTCTAGGTCCCAGAGCATACCCAACACATGAGAAGAATTTTGGGGCTTCAGAAGCTACCTTATTCTGTTTCCCTGAAATAAAAGGCAACACTAGACAAATGAGCTTTTGAGATTTTCAATGCTACAAGCCCTTTTCATTTTTACTTTTTTTTGGTTCTGAACTAACAGACTCTTATAAAACATGTAGCTTTGAGATTAATGTCTGTGTTCAGATACTTGTGCTTAAGATCTTGCAAGAGTTGGTGGATTGATGCCTTGAACTCACAACAGGGAATTCTGTTCTCCTTTCTGTCTTGACAGTTGTTCATATAGATGTATTAACAGATTCACATGCTTCCCTGAGTAATTTTTAAATGCAGAGCACTTGGTTACAAGATGATCTGCATAAATGCACTTGAACCAGAACCAAAAGTCTGTATTGTACAGCATTTCTATCCATTTTATCTCTATTTTTGCAGATCTTGAACAGTTATATATTCTCAGTCTGGTATATAAAGAAGCAAGGGAGTTCAGTCATTGCTCTGCAAGAAGCCTAACAGCATGACATACTGTTTGAATGACCATGTAGTAATGATTCATGAGTAAGTAGTTCCTGAAAAGATTTATTAAGAGCCAGTATTCACTCAGTGAGATATTTACCCTAAATGATTTTACCAACACAATCTATACCAACTGTCCATTTTGATCCATGGTAATGCAAAACTATTCTGTGTTAGGTACTTATTACAGTGAACTCAGATCCCCTTTGTGTTCTTCTATCTATTCCCTTGATTCCTATAGCTATGTGCAAGGTTAGACAGGATGGTGTTAAAGCTTGTCACTGACAAAAGTCATTCTAGCTGTCAGCCCTATTGCAGATACCCACTTTAGCTTGTCTGATTCACATTCTGATCAGATGCATTTCTGATGCAATGTATTACACCTGATGGCTTGAATGTTGGGTGACTGAGCATTGCTGCTAGAAGGAATTGCCTCTCGCTTTGAAAATTCTAATACCTATCAGAAAGATGTCTGCAGAGAAGAACCACTCTTCCAAATGGAAAAAAACTTTTCTGTCTAGGTATTTTCATCACAATTCTAGGATCCAGTAAAGATTTTCCTAATGAAAATTCTTGACTTTGTACTTCCAAAACAGTATATGAATCTAGCATCTATCACTATCACAGTACATCTAGCAGAAATTTGAATGGCTCCTATTGAGATAGGTTGTGCTAGGCCTTCTCATTTCCAGAGCTATCCAAGTTCCTCTTCATGCTTTCCTGTCACTTACCTCTTGAACTTCCTCACGGGGGTATTGTGTTGCCTCTTAAAGGTCACAGAAAGCTCCTTGAGAAATTGGTGTAATATGCTGTGTTCTGCTTTGCCGTCAAGGGTTCTGTGGTCGTTTCAGCACAAGGATAAGTGCCAGAACATTTTGATCAGGGGTTTTTTATATGTTCTTTCACAGGGACAGAGATTACTGCAGCCATATTCTAAATTTATCCGGCAATTCCAGTAACACAATTGATCTGCCTGTCTACCCAAAACTATACTCAGTATAGAGACTTAATGTATCCACAAAAAAACCCCGTTTTCAAGTCTGCTCTTTCATGAGCCAATATTTCATGACAGAGAGCTGAGAAGTTAACGTGTAGCATGTCAAAAATCCCCAGGTTGAAAAGGCTTAATTGAGTCTCACTGATGGTTGCTGCTATTGCAAATTTTGTTTAAAATGCATTTCTATTTGCTTCCTCCTTGCATTTCAAAGAAAAATGTTATAAAGATGGAAGGGATGTGTATCTTCCATTTGGCAAGAACTTGACTTGCTTGTGAGAACTTCAAACCATAATCTTGCAAGATAGACTCAAAATGGTTGCTGCCATTTTGGCTGTCTGCAGTGCATTGAGAACTCTAAAAAAAGCCCATTCTTCTTACTTCAAGAAGAGACAATGAATGAGGGCTTGTTTAGTTTTTTGCTGTTTTTTTTTTTTCCTGTATATAGCAGTGCACAAATTATACTCCTCTACAGTGGCTGATGATGTACCTGGGTA
>VYZX01018424.1:131030-142069 GCA_013401335.1 Brachypteracias leptosomus
TTTCTAACACAGCACTAAGTATTTCAGTAGTGTCTCTCTTTCCATCCTTTCTATCACCCATATTCTCTTGCTCAAGGACATGAGTCTTCAATGTTCTCCCAGTGTAAAAGGAGGATTTTTTTTAATTTCCGTGACAGTGTCATATAATTGCATGTTATGTTTTCCCTTGTTGCTGGGAAAGAGTAGGTTCTTCACTTTCTTTTTGCTGATTGTCGACAGGCATCTCTTGAACATACTGATTATTTTCTTGGTATTCCGAAAATTAAATTAATTTCCCTGGTTAACCTACTTAAAATTTAAATTTAGGCGAGTAAGGAGAACANAGTTCACCTTGCCCTTCTGCTCTCTCAGAGATAGTGCAATGTATGGTTGTCTTTAAAATACAAGTCTCTTTCTTTGAGTCTCACAAATTAAATCCTATTAAAATCATAGTTGTACTTTGTATCTAAGCCAAACATTAAAAAAAATCACCCATTCATTTCCATTTACATATGAGTTTTGAAGCTCCTGATCCATATTACAGGGAATATGTAGCATTTCTGGAATAAGCAAGTTCTGTTTCATCACAGCCCTGCTGGACACCTGACATTAGGCCTTTTTTTCAATTTCTTTGCGTGGGCTGCAGCTGAATGTCAGCAGGGACTCCCTCAGACAGCCAGGCCTTTGCTTCTGCAGTGCATTCAGCAGAACCCATTTCCCAGAAACGCAGCCAAAACATTAACTCTTTGAGAATGGGAGAGAATGATTGCCCATAGTGGCCAAATCCTATTCTAGCATTTAGCATGTAATCTCCTTTGAGCTCAGTGTGGTTCATCCACTTACAAAGGTTTGGAATGTTTTTGTCGTAAAGAACACAAGAGGAATCATAATGCAAAAGTCTGTGATTGTGCATGTGGATTTGCTAGCAAGAAAAGCACCTTTAAGTTCTGTCTATTTCTGGTGATGTACGTTTGAGGGTAGAACTTAATGAATTGTCCTTCAACATAAAATATATTATAATTATTGTACCTTTTCTTTTCAGAGTAGTAGTAACGTAGTCATGATGATCTAAAGACAAAAGTAAGTCAGTGTTTGTAGTTACTACATGTGCTATTTCAGACCTGGAAGAGCCTTTGCAGCTGAAAGCTTGTCTCTTTTTCCCAACTTCAAAAATGGTAGGCTGAATAAGAGATTAACTATAAACTGGCATCTTAAGAAATCTAGTTTTTGGTCAATTAAAGCATTACATCTGTCTCTCTCTTTACTTTTTCTTTTCTTTATCCCTGGGTTGGATCCTGAAAGATAAATACAGAAATATGTGATATGTTATAAAAAAATGAAAACCTGTTCCTATGTCTTTCCAAGCACTTACTGTTTTCTACATGAAGAGCAGCTTGATCACCGAGCAGATTTGCAGAAAACTACCAAATACATGTACATCCTAAAGCTGTCATTCAGTAGAAGATGTAGTGGTATTGCAGGTTAACAGTAGAAGTAATCAGGAAATTCTCAGTAGCTATGTTTGTCAATAATGTTTTTACAAGAAACTTTTATTGAATCTGCTGATTTTAGCAAAACTTTTGTTAGGAAAAAATTGCTTCCCTCTGGAGTGGAATTTCTGATTAAAAATTAGAGAAGAGTGAGATGCGATCAACCCCTGAGCAGGAAATAGACTTGGTCAGGATGTTCACTAGGAGATGGTAAGGAGCCTCTTGGCTAATTCAAAGACCTTGAGTCAAGATTCATCTTCCCTCTGTGGCACCTAGATGGTTTAAATTCCTAAATCAGTCAATATTCAGATATTTATGCAAAGCAGAATCTCTCTGTCCCATATGTAAGAATATCT
The DNA here is from genome assembly GCA_013401335.1 of Brachypteracias leptosomus. Taxonomy (NCBI): domain Eukaryota; kingdom Metazoa; phylum Chordata; class Aves; order Coraciiformes; family Brachypteraciidae; genus Brachypteracias; species Brachypteracias leptosomus. Next base: position 132,856 of record VYZX01018424.1, read on the forward strand.
ATTGTTAGAGATATACCCAAGAATAACTTATTGTCTACTGACTAGAGCCTCATTTTGGGCTGTATAAAGATGAAGAGCCAGAGCTTGAACCTTTATCTCTCAGGCTGATACTTTTCTAACACAGCACTAAGTATTTCAGTAGTGTCTCTCTTTCCATCCTTTCTATCACCCATATTCTCTTGCNTATGGGATGAGTTATGTATCTGATTACAAAGACAGTATCTACAGTGTGAATAGCCTCAATCAGACAGACAAATGCATATTGGAATCTTAAACACCATAGCTTGGTAGGTCAAGCTCTGTCTCGCAAAGATGAGTGTGGAAATCCTTCCTTTAGAAAGCATGTCGCAATTTAATCCTTCCTTTCAAAATCATGCTAGTAGCAGTGACTGCCTCCTTTTGATCTAAAAAGTAGGGTTAGAATACAGGTCTTGGCTGTAGAGTATCAATTAAATTCCTTTTTCTGTCCAAATAGGTTAAAATGCACATCCCCCTCTTCCTTTGGAATGGTAAGATGATAAACAGTTAAGTTAATTGGAAGTATTGCTACTCAGGTCTTTCTGTTCTTATGCGTTCTACCAATTAGAATAAGAAACTGTGTTGTCTTTAGTATTTTCTGTCTGAATCTTTAAATATTTCATGCAAAGTGGAAAAGCTTGAACAGGGAGAGATGAAAAGACCTGCCTGCAGCAAGGTTCCCAAACTCACCAGTGTAGCAATAGGTACATTGCATTATCCTGAGACTGCAACTACAGGACTGCTTTGTGAACCAAATATAAGGAACTTCTGTGTCATTGGCTGTAGTCATACTGTAGGTTGGAAACTCATCTAACCAATCTGCCAAGGTGTGGGAAATGTGAATTTGAATCCTCTTAGGTGGAAGCGAAGTTTGAATCATGTTCTGCTACTTACAGATGTAAATTTTTTGCTGCTGGATGAAAGGCAAATTCTATCCCTGCATAGAGCCTGGTTAACAAACTTTAAGTTGCCTTATGGTTATATTTGCATGTTGGCCTTTTAGGATTTACATTTGAGGTGTGCCTGGAGGGACTTCCCTCTGTCAAGACAGAAGTACATTGGGCATAACCAGCAAGAGGCTTACTAGAGAACTATGCTCACAAAAATATCTTTGTGATTTGCAGGTGTAGTTATAATTTGTAGTAAGGCTTTAAGACCAATTTTCATTACTTGAAAAAGAGGCAATTCTCAAGGTCTGAAATAAGAGCAATAAGCTTCAAGCACTGCACAGGTTCAAGGTAATTGCTTTGACTTTAATTATGTTACCTTTATTAAACTATTTAAGAAAAGCACGACTGGTACTTATTCAGCAGAGTATGATGTAACCAAGCTCAGTGGTATTAAAAGTATTTTTACTTGTTTATTTCTAGATCAGGCAATTTAAACAGTATTTTTTAAGTTTGAGTGAGGTCTTGTCATGTCCTAGAAAAATGATTAAGGATCAATGGCTAATATCTTATGAACTTGGAAAATATTTTGTTTTTCTGGGATAGTCACTGATTTAAAAGCAAAATCTAAGAAATGGATGAGAAACTAGTAAGACTTGCCTGCTCGTTCAGAGGGAGAAGGATGTTTTCTTTTAAATGATATAGAATATGAGCTATGTTAACTGAAAAAGTTTATAATATTTACTAATAAAGGGTATTGTTCCCTTATTTCTGAAAATCATAGTTTTTGGAAAGCAGAGAAAATAACCCATTTTGCATACATCTCACATGTTGGAAAGGAGTGGGTGTCAAAAACATACAGTAATTTTCTATGGCATATTTTCCAGTTACCTTGCACATAATGGAGTTTTTTTTTCAGCTAAGCAGTTCAGAGAACAGTGACAGTAATTCATAAGCTTGGTGCTGACCTTTCCTCTTGCCCCACCTCTTAATTTTTCCTGGGAAACTGAAGTCAAGGCAGTTGCTGATCATTTATGTTGAGTGTTCCAAGCTCTCTTGTTTTTACTTAACATATTGATGGATACCGATAAATACTGTTTTTCAATAGTATTAATCTCTTTTTAACATCATGTTTCTGAGTCATATAATAAATTTTGTTTCTTTGGTCCAAAAGTTGTATGAAGGCAATTTGAGGTAATTTCAGGTAACCTGAAATGAGATTTCATAGCAGAGGAAATGATAAAAATGTGGGACTTTGGTTGTGGTGATTTAGTCTATTGCTGTTTATAAATAACCCAAGTTTGATTATCAGACAACACTGAGTAGAGGAAGTAATTTCACTTAGTAATGATGTGGTTGTTCAGAAGAATCTCTCTTCTTGCCTGGGAGAAAGGAAATGCTGAAGTGACAGTATGTGGAGAGGCAGGTGGAAGCATGTGGGAATTTGTTTGTTAGCTGGAGGAGCAACACACAGCTGGGCTGTGGATAAATAGGGCTTCTCAAATACAAATGGAATTAACTCATGTGTGGAATTGTAAAGTTATATCTAGTGGGGTTATTGTTTTATGAAATGTAAGGTTGTATTCTCTCATTACTGCTGTTGTAGTCTTACTGACTTTATTGGTTGTTGTATAGGTACAGATGAGGCAAACCTTTTCATGAGTGCAGTATGATTTCTTTCACAGCTAGGTCAGGGTACAATAATTGAACAGATGCAGTAGTTCTGATTGCCTACCTACATGCTGGCATGTTTGTGGTAGTGCCTCAGTTTTAAGGCTTAGAGGTTGTCTGACGTTCTCACTTTGTCATTTGGAGAAATGACAATAAATGAAAATTGAAATCCTTAATTATAAAAAAAAGAATATTTCTAAAAGCATTTTTTAAATCAAAATTGATTCCTTTAAGATATTTCTTTTCTACCCTTATACTGGTGAGTCCTGGCTTGAAAATAAACCTGACCATCCACCAATATAAAAACACAATGTACCTTTCAGAACAGATGAATGAATTATCCCCTCACCTAATATACTTGTGCTATGTTATCAAACAGATCCTATAACCTAGAGTGTGGTTTTAGATTGACAGAATTGCTAACTGCCAAGTATTGTGCTATTGAAATTTAAGATGCTGTAATTGTCTTTTTTTCTATCGATCATGAAGCTACATATTTAAGCTGATTCCAGTTTGCGCTTATACCATAAAGGATGGTTTGATTTTCTTCTCCACCAACTCTTTAACTGCACATTTTCACCCCCATGTTGCACCAGGATCAGCACTGGTGTAGTCACACTGCCAACTGGATCAGAGGTCTGACTGGAAAGACATTTTGCTTGGTTTTGGTGGGACTGGTTTTTCAGCCAGGTTAACTGAAGTTTAAACTTAAGTTTAAGCCAGGTTAAACCTAAGTTTAGAATCAGTTGTCAGTGCCAGACACCTAAGGAAGGACAGAGATGGACTGTTTCTTTTAGTGGCAGTGTGGACTTAAGTGAGCTGATTGTGAAACAACTGCTTTAATTTTGAAAAGCTCATCTTGGGCCAGAACACAAAAGGAGGGGAAAGTACCTGGTCTAAAGTACTGCCCTTTGTAAAGAAAAAGGGATTGGACTGCCTTTATGCACCATTCTGTACAACCAAACTAACCCTAAAGGTTTTTAAAACAGGTTAAGGGTAGATAACTGTGCTGCAAATACTGTCTTCTGTCTGTTGTCTTCTCATAGAATCACAGGATGGTTGAGGCTGGAAGAGACCTCTGGAGGTCAGTCAGTCCAAACCCTTTGCTGAAGCAGGGCCACCAAAAGCCGATTGGCCAGGACCATTTCCAGACAGCTTTTGAATATCTCTGAGGAATTTTACATAAGATTGCGATAAATAATATTCTTGAAGTAATACTCAAACCTAGATCTTTTTATATCTCCTCTTTTCACAAATAATTGAGTATCTTAAGGGGGCCTAAAAGAAAGCTGTGGAGGGACTTTTTAGGATGTCGGGTAGTGGTAGGACTAGGGGGAATGGATCAAAACTAGAGGTGGATAGATTCAGATTAGACATTGGGAAGAAGTTCTTCACCATGAGGATGGTGAAACACTGGAACAGGTTGCCCAGGGAGGTGGTGGAAGCCCCATCCCTAGACATTTTTAAGGCGAGGCTGGATGGGGCTCTGATCAACCTGCTCTAGTGGGAGGCGCCCCTGCACATGGCAGGGGAGTTGGAACTAGATGATCTTTAAGGTCCCTTCCAACTCTGACAATTCTATGATTCTATGAAATGAAGTACTTGGATTTATGTAAAACTTATTAATTTGGCACCATCTTTACATTACAGACCTTAACAATGTGTCTCCTGTGTCAAGCTTGATACTAGCTTACAACTAATACTAACTAACTAATACTTTAGTCCTAGTGAATACCGGAAGTAAATTATTGCAGACATCAATTTTTGTAATATAAAGGTAGACCCTGGGGATCAGTCCATCTGACTTGTTCACATTCAGACTTTTGTCAGCACTTCTGCCACTCCAGGGAGAAGGAGTCTACCCCTCGTTGCATTTCTCATCCCTGGTAATCAGGTCTTTGTTCAGTGTCTTAGTATTTCTCTGTTCTTGTCTTAATACTCCTACTTTGGAGAGAAGGAAACAAATGTTTATCTAAATATGAAGTGAGGACTTTTTTTCTAGGCAAACTGTGTTTCTCCTATATGTATCTCACTATAGTAACCCACTGTATTCACATTCATTGACACAGGAGTTACTGTCTTGCACAACCACAAATTACTGCTAATCATTTGATTGACTTCCCATTCCTCTTTTAAGGTGGTAATTTCTGTTCTGTGCTAAAATTCTCATGCATAAAATGATATGATGTGACCCTTCTCCCCAGTCAGCATATATCCAGTTATCTATAGTTGTAGTTCTTCCTGACATGCTGAAGTTTCTTCTGTAAGTCAACTGCAAAATCTCTGCTACGTGTAGTGTTAGTACTGAAGAGACTGGGAGCCTTTGTGGCTGATTACATTTTATTAGATGATATATAAATTCTAATAGTCATGCGTCCTTCTGCTTTGTCAAGATAGTAACTCTAGTCTAGGTCTTCTTGTGCAGAATTCTTCTATAGGGTGGGCAAACATTTGGAAAAAATAATTATCTTAAGCTCTCATCTTACCAACATGATGACAAATGCCTACTGACATTTTCCCATTTGTAATAGTGACTCACTCAAATTGGTGGAAGTGGGAGGGTCTCCCAAGTAAGAGCTTCTAGTGTTAAGCAATGTCTACCAGGCGCGGAAGGGAGGGACTTGAAATGTCTGTAGTATAACCCAGTTCTGCCTCAATTCTGCTTTCAAAAAACAATGTTGGTCTGTTAGCATTGTGTTTTCCTCGTTTGGTAGTTCAGGAGGACTGATGTGGATCATACTGTTCTCTTTATTTCTCCAGTGGAGAGAATCCTCTGATTTTATTTATTTATTCTTTTAGCATATGCAGATGACTATCCAGGCTCTCCAAGATGAGCTTCGGATCCAGCGGGACCTGAACCAACTGTTCCAGCAGGACAGCAGCACTAGAACCAGTGAGCCCTTTGTGGCAGAGCTGACAGAGGAAAACTTCCAACGACTTCATGCAGAGCATGAACGCCAGGCCAAGGAACTCTTCCTGCTACGTAAAACCTTAGAAGAGATGGAACTGCGAATTGAGACACAGAAACAGACCTTAAATGCACGTGATGAGTCCATCAAAAAGCTGCTGGAGATGCTGCAGAGCAAAGGTCTGTCAGCAAAAGCCACGGAGGAAGATCATGAGCGAACAAGACGGTTGGCTGAGGCAGAGATGCATGTGCATCACTTGGAGAGCCTTCTTGAACAGAAGGAAAAAGAAAACAACATGCTGAGAGAGGTAAGTGACCAAGCTCTGGATTCATCCCCAATCTTAAGCTCTTCTGTCTTTTCTCCGTTTCACACCTGTAAGTAAAGAATCTTCCATCCTCTCTTTAAGCTGCATTTTACATTCTGTACTTTACAGAATTTGCCCCTGTTCTAAAACTTCTTTATGGCCTCCTTGCTTGTGCTCTCTGGCGTTTTGTGCTTTAGGCCCCGCTTGCCCCGTAGTCTCCATATGAAGCTCTGGAGGTGTATTGTCACGCAGACTGTAAAATTCATTCTTCTGTTTTAGTTTGAGAGAAAGTACCTGTATTTAGGAGAGAGCTGAGAGAAGTCTTTGCAGGAGTAATGGATGATTGCTCTACGGTTTCCATGGAAACAGTCGTCTTGCTGTGAAGGGTATTTGATAAAACTATTAGTTGCCCTGGATGCACAGCCAAAAAAAAGATTACTTAAAGGGACACTGCTGTACACATAGTAACCACTTCCCCCAATCCTTCTGGAAACAGAAAAGAAGAACCATTGTTATATCTGTGTTGTACCTTAGGGGAGTACAATGGCAGGTGTTCTTTGCTATTAATCATCCTATACTAATTATAATAAAATCTAGGCTACATATATGTATTTTAGAAAAATGAAGGAAAATAAATGAGTTGTTTTGTAACCAGTCTCGTTAAATTCCTTGGTATTGTTAAATGTATTTTCCTCTTGTCAACCAGCCTCCTAAAGTATTGTAATATTAAATTCTAAATGGCTGGTAATTCAGCATGTGTTGTGTACGTACACAAGTGCATTTGTGTATGCGTATATTCAGTAATGATAAGATTTTCTGTAAAGATTCTCTTACATACATCTATAGGTTGAACACATGAATTGATAGCTATACATGTATGTGCAATATGGGCATGTGAATCTAGTGACCTGTTTTAGGAATTGTGTGTTTACTTTGTGGTTCAGCATTTCTTTGAAAGCCTGACACATACACAAGATTTAAGCCCGCTCTCTAAGAAGCCAGGGAAGCAAGGTCTGGCACAGGGGAGTTTAAGATGTTTCAAGTTTGCAGCAAATAAATATTACCTAGTACCTCTTATTCATATGTTTTCTGTGCCCTGACTAATTGTACTTGTGCTACTGCAAACATTTATATAAGAAAGCTAGAGCCCATTGCATTTCTGAGCCAGATTTAGGCCAGATTTATTTTTTTAGAGCAGTAATCTCTTGAGTGTCTGGAGTGAAGATAATATGATTCCAGAGTTTCTACACTACAGTTTTTCCTTTATTTAGCAACCAATGATAATTCTGTTCCAATTCTTGTATCTATTTCAGGAAGAGCCCCAAATGGCTTCCATTTGTTTCTGCTTTAAGTCCAGCAACATAAATGAAAAGCTGGCAGGAGCTGTGCAATTTTTTAGGAATGTGGTTATGTTTGTTTCTGCTACTGATGAGTAGGTGTTGAGAGATAAGAATTCTTGTTTCATTCACACTTGTCTGGAAATTATCAGTCATTTAGATCCTAGCTGTTCGGGTAAAAGACTTCCTGGAGAAGGTAGCAATGATGTGCTGACTTTGAAAGTGTAAAAGCTGTTTAATTAACATTTTAAAATTAATGACTCCTTGCTACTCACCTAACCCTAATACATTGAGAAGAGTAAGTTGAGTATGCTGTAACTTCTAGTTCAAGACATTGATCTGGTGTGGGATCCATCCTTGAAGCTGGGTACACTAGTAGCCTTGGAAACATGATGCCATGTGCAGAGATGTGAAATTATCTTCTTATGGAACTGGCTCACATCAGGAAGGGTTTTATTAGTACCCATGTGTTGTCCTTGAGCTCTGAGCTAGACTGAGCTAACTGAAGTCAGGCCTGTCTGCATGAAACTGTTCTCATGCTTGGGGCTCCAAGAGGCTGGAGAAAATCGGGGGATGTTGCTAAAGTGTAGCTGACTGCATCTAACTTCCTGAGCACCAAGTTGCTCTGCTCTGTAGGATCTGGTTGAGAGTTGCTATCACTGTTTTGAGATGTGTCTGCATCACCCTCCTCAGCTAATCTTCTATTATGTGTTTATCTGCACTTCCATAGTTACATGTTATTTTAGCCCTTTGCTACCCCAGATACTAACTGGAATTTTTAAGCTGCATTGAAAGAAATCAATCTATGTTGTTGATGGTTCTATATCTAGCATTCACAGTATCTGGAAAGGCATGCTAAACTCTTCTTTAAATACCACTGTTAAAGGAAGCATTACTATCTCAAAGGGATGTGCTTGGGAGGTCAGCATTTATGCTCTGTATTCTAACACATTAGAAAAGCTGAGAAAACTTTAATAGCAGTTTTGACCATCTTAGCTAAAACAAGTTCTGAGATGTCAGAATCCACTAGTACTCTTTCTGACTTTTCAAGTGTGTTAGACCTCTGATAGAAATCTTTGCTAGGGATAATAATAAAGATCTGCATCTTGAAGGAAAAAGGTATGCCTCTGTTTTCAACTTTGAAACCTACATGTAATTCAAAGTGTGGTGTTGAGACTCAAGGTCATCAGATGGTTTCTCAGACAGGCAGTGCATGTGTAGTGGCCAGCAATCTGACCTTGAAAATTAAATGTGAATTCATTTCTTCAGCTGTCACTATTACTATGATTGTACTAAAGACCGCACTAATTTCCTAAGGAAAGGAAATTCTTAAAGAGCCCAGACTTGTGATTCTGATAAGATCATAACCAAGGAATAGCTGTAATGGTTCAGGTCAATGATCCCTTTAGTCCAGCATTCTGTTTCGCATAATGGCCATATGCAGACACCCAGAAAAAGGCAAGAACAAGGCAAACATGATACTTCTCTATGATGCTGTCCCATCTTCCAACTATTTACAGGTGAGGGTTTCCTTGAATTTTTTGTGACTCGTCGGTTTAGTATCCTCTGTGGATCTGCCGTCTGAGTACATGGTCAGGGTCTTCTTGAGCCCATGTAAACTTCTGCAACTGTAGCATCAGTTGGTAAGTGGTTCTACAGGCATACTTCCTGTTGCAGGAAGAACCTGCCTCATTTCTTTTGAGTTTGAACCTGTCTCCTAGTAGCTTCATTGACAGCCTCTTGCTCTTACACTTGCTCTTACACTGTGTCTTACACTGGAAAACACAGCGAGTGGGTGATTGCTATCAAGACTCTGTGCCACTCAGTTTTAGATTGGTCATATCCTTTCCAAATTCCCTTTTTTTCCAAGCCAAAGAGCCCAACACTACTTAATTGTTCCTCATATAGAAGATATTGCATATCTTTGGTACTCTCCCAGAGCACTGTCTCAGTCTCCCATATCCAGGTTATGAAATGGATTCTCCTGAAGATAGTGAGAGGTATTTCCATAAGCAGTTTGACTCTCTTGGGCTTTTTGCGAATATTCTGAATTCTAGGGAAATCAAGCAATCCTTCTACACAAAGAGA
>VYZX01018426.1:0-11857 GCA_013401335.1 Brachypteracias leptosomus
GGGTAAACCCACCACACACGGCTTCTGCACCACCAAAGAACAATAATTTCTTGACCTTCACCCGTAACTTTCTTACCGAGAAATCCACCAAGCAGCACGGTGTGCATTGCTCTCTACTTATGTGTTTAATGCTAAAACATGAGAAACAAGTTTGAGGCTAAAAAATTATGCTTAAAAACAAAAGTCCTACCTCAAAACAGTAGTGCCAGGGCTCTGCCTGTGAGACACCCTCAGCCAGTGCAACTGAGTAGAGCAGTAGCAGTTTTTAAGCTCCATCAGACTGTATTTGACTTTTTCCTCCCATTGTTCTGATGGGGACATCATCCCACAGCAGCAATTGTCTTCTGATTTCCAACCTACCTTTGATCAAAGTTCATTTTCATCCATTTGCTCTTGTTCTGACACAGTTGTTCAGCTTGGATGTGTAACTGCTGATGCCTCGACAGCCAGCAATCACATCCCTCTCAGCTTTCACTCTGGTAGAGCAAGCAAGCTGCATGCCTCTCCTCTCGTTCCACTTGATGGTTTCTCCAATCACTTGGTCATTTTGGCAGCCGTTTGTTGCCAGATTAGATACTCAGTCATACCTGGTATTTGAGAAGCAGTCTCGGCAGTGCACGGCAGGATAACACCAAGATGTAGCTGTTTCTCTCCAATAACTTTAAATAATCTGAGCCATCCTTGGAGATTGTGCTCATGTTGAAATCAAATATGTATATAGCTGGTTGTCAGCTGTTTCCAGTTATGGAAATTTTATTTGATTAGCCTACAAGAAAGCTGGGGAGGGACTTTTTACAAAGGCCTGTAGTGATAGGATGAGGGGTAATGTCTTCAACCTGGAAGATGGGAGATTTAGATTAGATGTAAGGAAGAAGTTCTTCACTCTGAGGGTAGTGAGACACTGGAACAGGTCACCCAGGGAAGTTGTGGATGCTCCATCACTGGATGTGTTCAAGATCAGGTTGGACGGGGCTTTGAGGGACCTGGTCTAGTGGGAGGTATCCCTGCCCATGGCAAGGGGGTTGGAACTAAATGGTCTTCAGGATCCTTTCCAACTCAAACCATTCTGTGAACGTTTTTTTTAGAACTATGCTTAGCACATGACACTAGACTTCAGGCTGAAAAGTATTAATACCCAAAAAAATTAAGATAAAATTTAACCTTGCTATACAAGAAGAAACGTAACATAGAGCTGGTGCCACACAGCTTGTGACATAATGTCCATAATTAAGACAATTGTTGAACTGATGATTGACTTGTTTGTGCCATTCATATTCCCAGTCCTAGTACAGGGGCAGAAACCTGATATCTCTGTGCTGGAACATACCCTGTGTGAATTTTGCCACAATAATAAGAAAAATGTATTTGTAGGCACACATCTTTTGGAAGAATCATAGAATCAAAGAAGAGCTCCAGCTGATTCTGAAATGGTCCATTTTGCCTCTGGATAACATGCTTGTGTACTTCCCTCATTTGCATTTTCCCTCTTTCAAGGGCTTCAAGCGTCTTTTTGTTTTGAACAGCCCTGATCCAGAACTAGATCTGCCCTAAGCCAGAAGTAATTGTCAATAGTATTTCTCAAGCAAAGCCAAATGGACTTGATTTATTTTCTTGACCATTTCTGTTGTTGTGTGTTCATCAGAAAATGAGAAGATATCAATGAGCTGATTTTTGGTACTGCTTATGTTGCTGGAGATATTGACTCTACCACATCACTGTTTCTTCTCACTCTGTGCTCTACTGCTTCACCAGCAGGAGCTTTTCTGCAGCATTTACTAAAGTGGCAATTTCTCATAGAATTATAGAATGATTTGGGTTGGAAGGAACCTTTCAAGGTTGTCTAGTCCAACCCCCCTGCACTGAGCAGGGACATCTGCAACTAAGGCAGGTTGCCCTGAGCCCCGTTCAACCTCACCTGGAATGGTTCCAGGGGCATAGACCACCTCTCAGGGCAAGCTGGGCCAGGGTCTCACCACCTCAGGGTAAAAAATTTATTCCTTCTATCTAGTCTAAATCTCTACTCTTTTAGTTTAAAACTAAATTAATTGCATTTTACTTTTTCCTAATTGCCCATTCTGGTTAGTCTGGAACTGAAGAAAATTTGCTCCTTGGTGAGGAGTCTCACAGCTAAAGCTCAAAGCTGAACTAACCTCCTTGAAGGAGACACTTGCAAGGAAGGATGAGATGACCCAGTGTCTTCTTCCATCTCTCCTCTTCATTTACTTGCTAATTCACAGCTAAATCCTCTTTGGAGTGGGGACATCCTAATTGTTATAGGGTTTTACAGGAAAAAAGTAGGATGTCCTAAGATGATAGGACATACATATCTGTAGAGTTTTTTGGTCAATATAAGAAACAAAAGTACCAAACAAGAAGTTCGTCTTCTGGTCTGTGAACATTGCAATTCTGAATACAGCGTTAAAATTATTGCTTAAATCCTAATCCTTCTTTTAATTTCCAGGGGACATTATATCTGGCAGCAACTTGCAATACATTGCAGAATATTCTGGAAAAAAGTGAAAGCTTCATCTTCTACTAGGAGGTGATTTAGCAGAAATATTCTGTAACAGATTGAGTTATGCTTTCTTCTAGCACCGTAATTGGCTTCATGTTTCAAAATATGAGCCACTACAAATGATGTTTCTCTCAAGTATCCAGAGGTATCTCATACTTATATCCCAATAAGCTTATAATATTGAAGAAATATGTTGGTTTTCAGGCCTTGCATGACAGCTGTAGCTCTTTCAATCATTATTATTAGAGAATATTTGCCCAAGTTGCCATCTCTGTCATTTTAGAAATAATTTTTTTTTGCAGTTTTGCAAATCAATTTGCCTCCCTTGATCTCTGCACACGTAAAGGCTCCACTTATCGAGCTTAGCAAAATGTCACTTGTTGACTGCATGTTTCTTCCCAGTTCAGCTGTAAATTAGCCTGAGCAGAAGCTTTACAGAAAGTTAGAGTCCTTGTTTTAAGACAGTTAATTGTTGCTGTAGCTCTGCTCTCTTCTGCTTTTATTTCAGACAAACATACGTTCACGCGGTTTGTTGGAATCGATGAGTGAGGGTATATATTGGGAAGTGGTGTGGGCTAGAAGTGGGATTTGCTTTGATATTTCTGTGCAAATCCATGTGATAGCTCACTGACTCATACAGCTGAAAATAGGTAGTGTTATCAACCACAGAAGTCTTTAGAGAATTTTTTTTTTTTCCTTTTCTTGCTTAGCTAGCTGCTCTTCCAAAAAATCCAGGTCATTATTCAAATCTGTGCTTAGATTAAAACTCCAGATAGCATCACTCTTACTCACTGATGAATCACACTAGAATAAATTTTGGTCCTCCTGAACAAACTCTGTGTTGCCTTAGTCATAAGTTTGTTTAGCAAATCACATGTCGGGCTTAAATTAAGCAGTTGCTTAAAGTGGATACTTTTGGAATACATTCCAGAAAGTTTGCACATAAGATTTATACTGATTTATATAGATAATATTTATATTGAAAATTTCTCAAAACAAAACTAGAGGATGAAAAACTCTGTCCATTCTTTATCCCCAAAACACACCAGTTCCCCTTGCATCATTCAGACAGAAATTAAATGAGTTACAACTGTTAAGCATAAGAGAATTAACCTGTTCTTTTAGAATGCAACTGACTGCAACTGAAATGACCTATTCTAGGCTTTTTCATGTGAAGCAAATTCAAATCCTGAGCTTTACCATTCTTTGCCTGTTATATTAATCTGCACATAACTACATTGTTTATCAGCATGGTGAGGCTGGGCCCGTCAGGTTGAGCTGCAGCGCAAGAGCAAAGGCATCAGAGTGGTGGTGAGACTGCAAAGCCTGCTGCTAGAGCAAGGAGAGAGCAATTCCCAGGCAAGTCCTTCCATATCCAACAAAAGACAACTCAGGAGCAAAACAGAGAGAGGTAACATTGCAGGTTAAAATACAGAATCACAGAATGGTGATTCTATATTTTAACCCACAGCATGGTGGGGGCTGGAAGGGACCTCTGGAGATCATCTCGTCCAACCCCCCTGCTCCAGCAGGCTCACCCAGAGCAGGTTACCCAGCATCACATCCAGGCAGGTTTGGAATATCTCCAGAGAAGGAGACTCCACAACCTCTCTGGGCAGCCTGGGTCAGGCTCTGCCACCCTCACAGCAAAGAAGTTTCTCCTCCTGTTCAGATGGAACTTCCTGGGTTCCGGTTTGTGTCCATTACCCCTTGTCCTGTCTCTAGGCACCACAGTCTGGCCCCATCCTCTGGACACACACCCTTTAGCTATTGATCAGCATTGGTCAGATCCCCTCTCAGCCTTCCCTTCTCCAGCTCAACACCCCCAGGGCTCTCAGCCTTTCTTTGTTGGAGAGATGCTCCAGTCCCCTCAGCATCTTCGTAGTTATGGGTCATCTTCATAGCCCCACACAAATGGATGTTGTTATTCACATACGTAAACAGACTGCTGGACTTGCCTGAAATTAAACTTGTTTCCTCAAGTCTATTTCTTAATTAACTTTAAATCTTGGCTTTTGAAGGTGTTTGGTAAGTAGCAGCCCCCTCTTCCTGGGTGCAGTNCCAAGACCTATAGTTCCTTGTTGTGGTTTTCTTGTCTTTTGGAGAATTTGTTCCCTTTCCGACTGGTATAAAGCAGAACAAAATATGTTATTAAAGAGGAGCCAGCAGAAAAGGAAAGCCATGTACGTGGAACCACAACTCCCCAATTTAGAATATTTTAGTATGTCCCAGGGGACATAAGGTCACTGTTTGCTTCATGATCTTTTGAGCTGGTCATCTAGATATCTGAAGTAAGAGTGAAACTCGTGAGTCCGAAACTCATCCCATAAAAATTTAGAGACATGCTTAGGGACATGGTTTAGTGGTGACCTGGTAGTGCTGGGTTAACGGTTGGACTCCATGATCTTAAAAGGTCTTTTCCAGCCTAAACAATTCTATGATTCTAAACCACGCTGCAGGACTGGGAGAGCCCCATGGAACTCTGATGGCACAGAGCCTGGAGACCTGAGCATGTAACACTGCCAATTTCAGTGCTGCTTCAGTCTGGGTTCTTACCACACATTAACCACAGGTACTGCTGAAACAAAGACAGAAAATACAAAGGAAAAGCTTAAAACAATGCTAAAAACATCCTTAATGGCTGTTTCTTTGAGGAGAAGGTACAGTGCTTCAGCAGTGCTGCACTTAGTATACTTATCATGGAGTGATAGAATGGTTGGGGTGGGAAGGAAACTTTCAAGTTCATCTAGTCCAATCCCCCTGCACTGAGCAGGGACGTCTGCAACTAGAGCAGGTTGCTCAGAGCCCCATCCAACATCACGTGGAATGTTTCCAGGGATGAGGCATTGACCACCTCTCTGGGCAACCTGGGACAGGGTCTCATCACTCTCAGCATCAAAAATATCTTCCTTCTCTCTAGTCTAAATCTCCCTCTTTTAGTTTAAAACCATCACCCCTTGTTCTGTCACAACAGACCCTGCTAAAAAGTCTGTCCCATCTTTCTGACAGGCCCCTTTAAGTACTGAAAGGCTACCAGAAGGTCTCCCAGGAGCCTTCTCTTCTCCAGGCTTAACAACCCCAACTCTCTCAGCCTGGCCTCACAGCAGAGGGGTTCCAGCTCTCAGATCATCTTCATGGCCTCCTCTGGCCCCACTCCAACAGGTCCATGTCTTACCTGTGCTGAGATACTTATGTTGAGTTGCTTACATGCAACTTGTGTGTAACCAAAGTGTAAGACTGATGTCCTATTTTTGGTCAAACTTGGCTCCATTTTTACTCCCCTCTAAAACAGCTAAACCAGACCTGCAGGTACAGGCAGTGAGGTTTTCCTGACTGATCCTACAGTCAGTAAGTGCTACTCCTGGGTGGGCAGATTGGAGCTCTGCACCCAGCTACAGTTCACACAGAGGAATCCAGTAAAAGACAATCATCTTGAGGTAAACCAAGCACATGCTGTTGGCACAGCAAGATGCAACTGCATCTTAAGTACTGAGTAGCAAGAACAGGTATTTTGATAATGCACATTTCCTCAGCCACACCTGACAGCCTGAAATTGCTGAGTGGCTGAAAGAAAATTAGCTAAAAATTAAAAAAAGCTTTAGACTCCTTCAAAACCAACCCAATAATTAATCTTTCTCTCTTCCTACTTCAAAGTTGTCATATAAAAGAATAAAACCAAAATTAAATATTACCTGCTTGTCTGGGTTTTTATGTATATTTTCTATTCCTATTTCAATAGATATGCTTTGTGCATAACTATTCCAAAGTGATACTGTCTCTTAAAAATCTCATGAGGTCTAGGGAAGCCTTTTGTTAAAGTGGATCATAAGAAAATTCTCTTTCAGCTTAGCTAAGATCCATATCTTCAGCCTTCCTGTATCTGAAGGGGGCCTATGAGAGAGCTGGGGAGTGACTTTTTACAAGGGCTTATAGTGACAGGACAAGGGGTGATGGCTTTAAACTGGAAGAGGGGAGATTTAGATTAGAAATTAGGAATAAGTTCTTCACTCTGAGGGTGGTAAGACACTGGAACAGGTTGCCCAGGGAAGCTGTGGATGCTCCATTACTGGATGTGTTCATCCAGGTTGGACGGGGTTTTGAGTGACCTGGTCTAGCAGGAGGTGTCCCTACTCATGGCAGGGGGTTTGGAACTAGATAATCTTTAAGGTTCCTTCCAACCCAAACCATTCTGTGATTCTATGATTCTACGAGATTTTCCATATTTCGGAGTTAAACTAAGATTTTACAGAAATACCCCAAAGTTTGATACCAAAACTGTGTGAAAAGATTCCCTAATGTATTTTTCACTTTCCCCAGGGAATTCCTGCTTTGAGAGCCTCTGAGAAATGCATCACTAAAGTCCTGGACCACGTTGCGCCAATTTGACATTAGTTATGCTCATGCACATAAAAGGAAGAATGAGAGAAGGCACCTGAATTATCACAGATAAAGCCATTTAAAGCAGATTTTAAAATAACAGAAGCTGTTTGACACATCAGGAGCCTCAGCTCCCAGTCCCTGGAGATCAGCGTGACTGAGAATTCAACCCTAGTCCCTTATGAAAATAATGTCACTTGCTGGTAAAGGACAATCACAATTATGAGATGGTTTGGTTTGATTTTGCAGGGATTGAGAACCTGGAGAAAGAAAGGAAGCTTCAGCTTTCAACGTAGATCTAACACGTATAGATCTTTAAAACAGGATGTGTACCCTCATTTTTTCAAGTTTCATGGTTAGGAGCTTTTACTAGAAATATTCTTTGCATTCCCATTTCTCAGCAGAAAATACAGGTTATGTTCTCATAACCTTAGCAGGCTACAAATTGCAATAAGCCTGAAGCCTTAAAAAAAGAAATTTTTATTGGGCTAAATCATAGAATCAGAATTTCTTAGGTTGGAAAAGACCTTTAAGATCATGGAGTCCAACTGTTAACCCAGCACTGCTGGGTCACCACTAAACCATGTCCCTCAGCACCACATCTCCATGACTTTTCAATCCCTCCAGCGATGGGGACTCCATAACTACCCTGGGCAGCCTGGCACAGGCCTTGACAACCCTTTTGGGGAAGACATTTTTCCTCACGTCCAACCTAAACCTCCCCTGGCACAACTTGAGGCTCTTTCCTCTTGTCCTATCACTCATTCCTTGAGAGAAGAGACTGATTGCCACTGCAGTCAAGGTTCTTTCAGGCCTATGCATTTGTTTTTCTGTTTTGACAATAATATACTTTTACCTGCTAGAACCACCATATAAAAGTTTTATTGGCTCAGTGTTGAATATAACAAGAAATCTACTAACAAGTGTTTTCTTTTGCTTTATAGGTCAGTGGTAGACAATACTTTGTGTGCCCTTATTATTGTTATTTAAATTTGGAGTACAAGCTGTTCATCAGGTTCCTTGAGTGGGTACATGAACCTCAAAGATAGCTGTTTTTATCTCCTACTGCAGGTAAAATACTGTCTGATAGTTAAGGCAAGAGGAGAAGGTATCTCTCGCTTCATTATATTTTGCTTTTAGGGAAAAATTAAACCTGTCATTCTTTTTGATCAAAGAATGCGTAGCCCACGTTGCATTATAATTTCACTGAGGGGAAAAAGCTCGATATCTTACAAATGTATTTTGGATAATCCGGACAGGTTGGGATTACAACTCCTTGAACCTCCTGGGCTTTACGGATCATTTTCCCTGAAAGGATTAACCTGTGACTTCAGGAAAAGCTCACAAGAGTATCTATGTGGTTAAACTCAAGAAAGAACTGCACAAAGAAATTCATTAACACATAACCACTGAATACTTGGAGGGAAATGGGAATGTATTAATTTGACTTCCTTGAAAATACAACTATTGCACTGACATTATTTTTTTTCCAATTGAAGATTTATGCTAAAACTCTGATGTAATTTTCTTTTTAGGTAATGGCAGTATTTTCCACTCCTTTGTTTCTAAGAATGATTAATTAGTGGCACTAGTCAGGTACTTACAGAACATTACCAAACCCAGTCATTCTTTTGTCTTAAAAGGTTTTTGCTACACCTGGAGTAGCCAGAAGCACTGGGTGTCCTGATTTTAAGTTCATAGGCATTATTCAGGATTTCAAGGTTAGAAATTCCCACCAATTCCCTGATTTTCCTATGAACAAGCATGGGACATCTTGCACAAACATTACTAGAGCCTTCAAAGCCTCAGCAGGAAGAAGTAAAGCTTGACAGAAGTTTGTCTTGCATTGACTCACGTTGCTTCACCATGGGTTAACCTAGATAGAAAGTGAAACAGTTGCAACTGGTTTTCCAGCACGGTTTGGAAACGCCTGTGCAGGCTTTTCAGAAATTGTCTCGTGGTTTGTTGACCTCTTCCATTCACTTCTTGTTTTCAGCTGCTTCTGCTCCTCTGTCTCTCCAGTAAATCCTGCCTCTTCCCCCATGGCCTAGGCTTGTTGGAAGTTAGGTGTTTGCAGTGTCCTGAGATGTCTTCTCTGCCCAGGAGCCACCCTAGGAGATCCTGGCTGGCTACCCAGATATTTCTGAGCCTCCTTGGTTACATGATTGACTGTGGGGAAGGCAGTCTTACTGCACCTCTCCACAGGGTGAAATTTTTATTTAAAATACTTATGACAAAATTATCCTTTCTCAGGCTTTCCCATTCTTATTTGGCTGCATATCTTCATTGTAATTCCACAAACACTACCTTGAGTTATCAGTAATTTGCATGTGCAAGCTGCCACAGTTTACATTTGAAAACCCAAACTTGAAGGTATCATAACCTTTCCTTCACTTTCACCAGTGTCCTCCTCCCCTCCCTGCTCTGTCCACACCTGCAATTCAGTTCCCACTTTTAACTCTTGTCTTCCTCTTTTTTCTTAGTGAAGTTCAGAGAAACATTGTGAACATATTTATCATTGCTCTGTCTTTACTCCAAACCTGACTCTGGGACACAAGAAGGAGGCTCTACACATCCAGCTTCAAGTTCAGACTTAGAAGAGTGTGTAGTTAGACTCAGTTGTGTGAAAATAACATCTCAAGATCTAGTCAAGGTGAAACAAAAGCTCTCAGGGGTGTGAATGGCATTATTCACGCAGGGAGAGTGTCTGCAGGTCTGCATAGCCACCAAACTTCCATCTTCCTCATTACTCCTTTCTCCCAGCTTGAGCTGGTGCTAGCTCCAAACTTAACTTTTCTCAGCTGGTAGCTCTCTTGCTTTTTCCAATACAACTAGTTCTTCTCCTCCACATCTGCTCCCACCTCTCCCATTGCTTGAGCTCAAATCCCTGAAATGAGGCTTTCCAGGACCAGAACCTGGAAATGGGTACAAGGCATTGAGGTCCCCCTGAAATGGAAACATGCTGCTTCTCCTGTCAAAAAGAAGTTTGACTGTGAACAAAAAGCACAAGAGTGAAGAAGCTGAATGCACCAATAGGCAAACCTCTCCCATCTTTTCAGGGAGCAATGCTGAACCATTAGTCACTTAAATAAGAATAAATTGCTCCGCTGAGCATAGCTCGCAACGTGGCTCCTGAGGAAGCAATAGCTGCTATAAATGTGTGACTTGCCTGGAAGCAGGTCTTCTAAAATGGTGGTGTATTTATCAAGATACGATAGTATAAGTAGCAGAATACTGCAATGAACAGTGATCAATACCAACTTGGAAGAGGAAATATCGTATCATGTTTGCTATGACTGATGTCTGTGCAAAAAAAGTGTCTTTTTATATATTTTCTTTAAAACCCTCTTTGGCAAGGAAGTACAGACATTTGAAGCTTGAATACATTTTTCAATCTGTATGCTGATTGCGTAACTTAGAAGAGGAGACTAAAACCTTTCTTTTGTTATTACAAATTCATGCGCTGCGAGTGCCCCACAAACCGTATCACCGCTACTCGTTGCCAACGTAATGCTCTCATTTTCCTTTTGGCTTTTTTTGCAATTGAGCCAATATTTTTGTTTCTTGATGCACAGCAATGTTGTTGAGAGAGTCTTTGTTTTTCTGTGATTGCATTCAGTCCCATTTTCCAGAAAAATGGGGGAAGTACAGAACACATGACAGCGCTACTCCAATACAAGCGATAATAAACTTCCCTCTGATTAGCATCACCATTGAATAAAAGTGCAACCTATCCTCCTAGGGAAACATCTTTAGACTACAGTTGACAACAGCGATTTGGGGCAGGAGAATTGCTGTGAGGAGCAAGACCTGGGTTATTTCTACACACCCACTCTCTATTATCAGTGAGAGTGGATGAGAAGGTAATTGTTCTCACAAGTGTTGTACCACCCTTTCATTGCTCAAGCCTGGCAAACCTTGACAGAGAGCACAAGCAGCCTGTGCTACGAGGGACATTGATGATGCTGGGTCCTGCACTTGGGTCACAACAACCCCCTGCAACACTTCAGGCTGAGGGAAGAGTAGCTGGAAACTGCCTGGCAAAGAAGGACCTGGGGATGTTGGTCAACAGCCAGCTGAAGATGAGCCAGTGTGTGCTCAGGTGGCCAAGAAGGCCACCAGCATCCTGGCTTGGATCAGCACTAGGATGGCCAGAGGGACTGGGGCAGGGATCATCCCTCTGGACTGGGCACTGGGGAGGCAGCACCTCAAATCCTGGGTTCAGTTTTGAGTTCCTCACTCCAAGAAGGATGTTGAGGGGCTGGAGGATGTCTAGAGAAGGGCAACGAAGCTGGGAGCACAAGTCTCGTGAGGAGCAGCTGAGGGACCTAGGGTTGCTCAGCCTGGAGAAAAGGAGGCTCAGGTGAGACCTCGCTCTTGGCAATTCCCTGAAAGGAGATTGTGCCAAGGGAAGCTAGGACATTAGGCTAGACATTAGGAAAATTTTCTTCACTGAAAGGGTTGTCAAGCCCTGGAACAGGCTGCCTGGGTGTCCCATGTTGGGCTAGGATGAGGTTAGTGTTCACAATCAGCTGGGAGAGGCTGCAGCTGGGATAAACAATGGAACCAGCCAATAGGCTATTGATACCACACTGATGTCATGTGCCCTATATAAGGGCAGGGCTGGCCTAGGGAAGTGGTGCCTTGTTTTCAGTAGGTGGCTGGAGCAGGAACAGTGTTTTGGGTACTAGGTAGAGCCCCACGGTTTGTATCACTTGCTTTAAATACGATTTTGTTGGTATTAATGTTACTACTGTTGTTTCTTCTCTCTGAGTTGTTCTATTAAGCTGTCCTTATCTCAACCCACTGGGTTTTCACCTTTTTCTCCTCTTGATTTTTTTCTCTCAAAACAGGGGAATGGATGGGGTGGTGGGAAGCAGTGAGCAAGTGGCTGCTGGTGTTTAGTTGCTGTCTGAGAGGAATGCAACACACCAGGGCAGTGGTGGAGTCCCCATTCCTGGAGGG
>VYZX01018426.1:12181-22239 GCA_013401335.1 Brachypteracias leptosomus
ATCATCCCTCTGGACTGGGCACTGGGGAGGCAGCACCTCAAATCCTGGGTTCAGTTTTGAGTTCCTCACTCCAAGAAGGATGTTGAGGGGCTGGAGGATGTCTAGAGAAGGGCAACGAAGCTGGGAGCACAAGTCTCGTGAGGAGCAGCTGAGGGACCTAGGGTTGCTCAGCCTGGAGAAAAGGAGGCTCAGGTGAGACCTCGCTCTTGGCAATTCCCTGAAAGGAGATTGTGCCAAGGGAAGCTAGGACATTAGGCTAGACATTAGGAAAATTTTCTTCACTGAAAGGGTTGTCAAGCCCTGGAACAGGCTGCCTGGGTGTCCCATGTTGGGCTAGGATGAGGTTAGTGTTCACAATCAGCTGGGAGAGGCTGCAGCTGGGATAAACAATGGAACCAGCCAATAGGCTATTGATACCACACTGATGTCATGTGCCCTATATAAGGGCAGGGCTGGCCTAGGGAAGTGGTGCCTTGTTTTCAGTAGGTGGCTGGAGCAGGAACAGTGTTTTGGGTACTAGGTAGAGCCCCACGGTTTGTATCACTTGCTTTAAATACGATTTTGTTGGTATTAATGTTACTACTGTTGTTTCTTCTCTCTGAGTTGTTCTATTAAGCTGTCCTTATCTCAACCCACTGGGTTTTCACCTTTTTCTCCTCTTGATTTTTTTCTCTCAAAACAGGGGAATGGATGGGGTGGTGGGAAGCAGTGAGCAAGTGGCTGCTGGTGTTTAGTTGCTGTCTGAGAGTAATGCACCACACCAGGGCAGTGGTGGAGTCCCCATTCCTGGAGGGACTTAAAAGCTGTGTAGATGTGGTGCATGCTACTGCTGTATAGCTACCTGCTTCTACCCCAGCTCTAGAGAAGTGCTGAGGAGATCTTGGTTTTTAAGTGGTTATGAAAGGGCTTAAGAAGTTTGAGAATGGAAAAAGGCTGAGATCTGATGGTGTGCACACTAAAGGTCTGCTATATATGCAGATAAAGGAAAACAAACTGTGCTAGGGAAGGTTGAGTTTTGCTGGTATAAGAGCACTTAGAGCAGACGCACTTTGCCTGGACACCTTGAGAAGCCTCAGACTATGCCCACACCTGAATCCCAAAATCCAGAGGGTTGCTCCAGCACCCAGGGTCACCTTTGCTCAACTGACATCAGGCTCCCACTCAAGTTACTACACCATGATGGACAAAACATCAGTGCGTTGGTAAAGGTGCCTTTCCATGGGCAGACACTTTGCTGCCAGTGGCACCACAGTTCCTGTTCTCACCGTATTAAGCTGTGAATTATGCCCTTCCCACCCGGTGAGGACTGCTGCTCCAGATCAGGCTGAAGCAAATCATTCCAGCCTCAAAACTGGGTGGGCAGGGAAAATGTTGCCATTTTTAATCAGTTAGTATTGTTATATCTGGGCCACTAATCCAGTAATTATCAAGAGTTATTTTTTTTTCACATGAACACGTGGCTTTTAGGATATTTATAAAAAGTTATGCTTTGTGTATTTCCTTATTTTCACAGTAGCTTAAAAAAAAATCTTTTCAGAAAGCAGACCCATTTTTACCCTTTCCCTAAAACTCAGCAGAACTATGAAGCTCTGAAGAGGAAAGGGAGCAGCTCTTACTGCTGGGGTAGAGTTTTTCAGACAGTCCACTTCAGGGAAATTCCTTCACTGGCTTCCAAACTCTGAATAAGAATTGTAACAAATTTTAATGCTCCATGATTCTTACCTTAGTGATACTTCAAGTGTCAAGATGGACTTTATTTTTTAATTTCTTAACGCAAGCTGGGGAGCTCCAGCTCCTCCAAACACATTGATTAGAAAAAAAAATATTAAAAAAACCTAACAAACCACACCAAAAGAAAATCACAAATTATCTTGGATTTGCATCCTGAGGTGTAAGACTTTGGGATAAATCTGTGTAAATTTGTAAACTTGATTTTCTCTGCCAGATTTCTGAATGAGTTGAGTAAATCTCTCCCTTTTTAAGACCTACTGTTATTTTCCAGAACTTAATGGTATAAATACAATCCTTATGTACCCATTTTAACTGTAGTTTTCTAGTTCCAGTCATAACCATTTTTTTCCTCTTTACTGGTCCCTGCATTTTAAAGTTTCCTGGTGGTAAAACCAATGAATGTGCCACATTTACACAAGCTGTGTGTCAGCAGTGGAAGCTGCAGCTCTTCAGAATGACCAGGAAGGGACCAGCCCATGCCACGCCGAGCATCATCTGGTTTTGTTTAGTGCAAAGGGCTTTTTTTTTTTGGTTGAGGGGGAAGGGGAGAGAATGAGAAAGAGCATTTGTTTGTCTTGAGGGAAATAATGAAAATCTGAGATTTCCTGATGTGTATACAGGAGGGGTTTGGTATTTATAGTATTTGGTGTTATCCCCTTCTCTTCACTTGCATATGTTCTAGCTAAGGACACAGAAGAAGCTGTTGCATTGAAGCCTTTGGCCAAACCCACATGTGAGTAACTGAACCAACTGCTGTAACATGGTCTCACTTCACACTTTCACTGCCCGATCACACCCTGTGATGTTGGTGATGCTGCACTGGATCTCCTGTCAAGTCTTGCCTGTCAAATACCAAAAGAACTCCACTGATTCCCTCCATGCTGACCATTTTAAATGTTAAATGATGTCACAGAATCCCAGCACAGTGGGGTTGGAAGGGACCTCTGGAGATCACCTTGCCCAAGCCCCCTGCTCCAGGAGGGTCACCCAGAGCAGGGTGCCCAGGATCATGTCCAGGAAGGTTTGGAATCTCTCCAGAGAAGGAGACTCCACAACCTCTCTGGGCAGCCTGGACCAGCCTCTGGCACCCTCACAGCAAAGTTTTTCCTCCTGTTCAGATGGAACCTCCTGGGTTCCAGTTTGTGCCCGTTGCCCCTTGTCCTGTCACTGGGCACCACTGACAAGAGTCTGGCCCAATCCTCTTGTCCCCCAACCCTTTAGTTACTGATCAGATCTCCTCTCAGCCTTCTCTTCTCCAGGCTAAACAGCTCCCAGGCTCTCAGCCTTTCCTTGTCAGAGAGAGGAAATAAGTCAAATAGGTTCAAAATGCTTTGGGTAGACTCTTTAATGTTTTTGATTCTCAGTGGGTTTATCTCTTGAGACACGGTGACTTCTGTAGCGAGTTCATGTATCATATTTAAGCTATTAGTATCCTTATTATTAAATATCCTTTGGCAAAAAAGTATTGCTGCTTTAGAGCACTCTGTTGTTCTCAGATGCATCATTTTGCTTCGTATTCTACTCCTGCCCGTTTTACAAACCGACCCCAGATTTCCATGTTCCTGAGCTGCACCTGTACAGGTGTCTAATGGCTTTACTTGATTTTCTACATATGCTCAGCTGAAATACTAACAGCAAGAAAGATGAATATAGACATGTAAGCACATCTGCATTGATGAAGAACAAATTTAAGCCTGCGAAGGTAAAACTTAATGTCTTTATAAGCACCTGTGAATGACCTCTCATAAAACGAAAGCTTTTGCAACCTAAGTGGCTGGGTATCTGTTGGGCACACGAGTTGTTCCATACGGAAGTCGTGTGTCATATAAATGTGGTGCAGGTTTATGGAATGTAATTCTAAAGCAAATTTGTCTTGTTTCAGAATTGCATTGTTGTTAACTTACGTGTTGTATTGTGTCATAAGAGTGCAGTCACTGTCAAGAGCAGATTTATCTTTCGTGTAAGAATCCAAGATTTTATACAACAGGGAATGGCTGCACCAGGTCCTTTTAAAGAGCTGAGAACCCCTCTTGAGACCTGTGCTCACCTTCAGGCACAAAGCACACTTTCCTTTCATCTTAAATGTATTTCTTGACATGGATATTTTTGGTATAAAACTCTGGAGCTTCCTGGCTCAAGCATTTTTCATCATTTTACCTTCCTGCTATATTTTGGGGAATTGGCTGTTTTCATAGCTGCCTTTTTATTTAGTTTTATGGTGTCTATTGGTCTTGAGATTTTAACTCAATTTTCAACTTTTTGAATTCTCATTCCAAGCTTTAAATCTCCCAAGAAATGATTCCAGCCTGGATTTCAGGTTTTGCCTGACAGGATTTGGTGACCTTAAAGAGGAAAATGTGCAGGCTGCCAGTCCCTAAACCCTTTGAATAATTTGAAATAGAAATGGTTTGGAACAGCTGATACATTTAACTCCCGACATTAGCTACTAAGCATGCTTAGTAGCTACTTTGATCAAGCTTTCTCCTGACAAAACCCCCTTTGAAATGAATGGGACAGAGGTTCCTTTCACATCACTAGGAGTTCTCAGACACAGGGAGAAAGGAGGACTTCATAACCTTTAAAAAGACTCCCCTAGTCCATTCATCTATCTCCTGGAAAGCTCAGCTCGTTTCCTTGTGCTGAAGTCACTAAGCCAGTCTCCTGGCTACTTTTAGGCTTTTTTCGAATGAAGCTTCACTTAAACACAAGATCAAAACACTCTCTAATGAGGCTGCCCCTACCGAGGCAAGAATGGTGAAGGTGCAATGGACGTAGGGGTGACATTGGACATACCTGTTTGCATAGATTCATCAGCATCGCTTTCCTCATTGCACTTTCTAACCCTCATGCACTGTGTACCTGGTGTGTTGCAGAAGACAAAGACAATTCTACCATACATCTTGATGGTTATTTTTGTGTATTTCCAGTCATTAGAAACCTAAAATTCTAGTTATCTTGTAACACTGTAAAACTAATAAATGTTTCAAACACCCCACAAGACTGAAGGACACCATGACTTTTCAGGAGCCATTCATTAACCACCTCTGGAATCTCTGTTTCTACATCATCCTTGCTTTTTTTTTTTTTTTTTTAAATACTTCCTGTAAGTAAACAACATCAGAATAAAGAACTAATACATGCTCATGACATATCATATTGCAATAATGTACATAGATTTCTTGATACAATCATCCATATGTGGAGCTTCTACATTAGTCTTACACCAAGCAGAGAGATGTAGATTATTAGTTAAAAAAAAAAAAAAAAGAAACAGGAAAAACTTGCAAAAAGACCACCAGAAATGACCCAGGGTTTAGGCAGCTACAAGGACAAGTACTCCTTGTGTTAAATGTCACTGTGGAGAAGCAGAGCCAATGGCAAGGATGTTATAAAGCCCTCAAGCCTATATAAGTCTAACATTTATGTTGATATTTGTGTTCAAAGGAAATTTGGGTATTTTGGTCCACCCAGCATGCAGGTGTGCATATTCAATTACATTATCTTATCACAGAGTCACAGAATGGTAGAAGTTGGAAGGGACCTCTGGAGATCACCTCGTCCAACCCCTCTGCTCCACCAGGGTCACCCAAGGCAGGGTGCCCAGGATCACATCCAGGCAGGTTTGGAATCTCTTCAGAGAAGGAGACTCCACAACCTCTCTGCACAGCTTGGACCAGGCTCTGGCACCCTCACAGCAAAGAAGTTTCTCTTCCTGTTCAGATGGAACCTTCTGGTTCCAATGGTGCCCATTGCCCCTTGTTCTGTCGCTGGGCATGACTGATAAGAGTCTGGCCTCATCCTCTTGCTCCCACCCTTTAGCTACTGATCAGCATTGAGCAGATCCCCTCTCAGTCTTCTTTTCTCCAGGCTAAGCAGCCCCAGGGCTTTCAGCCTTTTCTTGTCACGGAGATGTTCCAGTGCCTTAATCATGCTTGTAGCCTCCGCTGGACTCTCTCTAGTAGTTCCTTTTCTCTCTTGAACTGGAGAGTCCAGAAGTGGACACAATACTCCAGATGTGGCCTCACCAAGGCAGAGTAGAGGGGCAGGAGAACCTCCCTCAACCTGCTGACCATGCTTTTTTTAATGTGCTCCAGGACACCATTGTCTTTGTTGTCCATGAGGGCACATTATATAGAAGACAAGTCAGCATTCGACTACTGAACAAATAATTTAATTTGAGACACTATTTACTTGATTTGTGCATCAAAAGTATGTTATTTTATTGATAGGTCAAGTATGGCTCAACATTTTTTTACAGTTGAAATTCTCCAGAAAACCTGTAATAAGTTAAAAGATAAAGAGATCACAGTATGTAGTGAAAAGATGTTGAGATCTGGCTTAAAGCAAAGCTGATGGAAGTAGAAACTTTAGTTCTCCATGTGTTCTGCTCTGTGCAATGGCTTTTTGGACTACATAAAAACCCTTCAGGGTATCATTTAAAAAAAAAAAAATCATCGCTTGTAGAAATAAAATAATGGGATGAGTTTAGGACTAAAAGCCTCCTTGAGGGTAAATATGTTGCGTTTTTGTTCTTGTTTGTTTGTTTAAGCAGTGAAAAAGAACAGGATATGTGCATAAAGGGAAAAGGTTATTGGTATCTACTGTTCAGTTGTGGTAACTGAAAAAGAAAAACAAAAACCTCCTGGCAGTGTGTGAAATGCCTTTTTCTTGCTAGAAGAGAAGCAGGAAGAGGAAAGTCCTTCTTTCCTTTTAACTACTTGAGGAGGCCCTTCAGGAGGAACTGCTGGTTCCATGCAGCTAACCCAAGCTTTCCCAACGTACAGTGGCTGTACAGCAGGGCCGTAACAGAATGACATTTTTACAGAAAATGTGCATTGGGTAGGTGGGTATGTTGATATGCTTGAAGGTAGGAGACTCTGGAGAGGGATCTGGACAGGCTGGATCGATGGGCTGAGGCCAATGGGCTGAGGTTCAACAAGGTCAAGTGCTGGGTCCTGCATTTGGGTCACAATCCCCTGCATCACTCCAGGATTGGAGAAGAGTGGCTGGAAACTGCCCATTGGAAAAGGACCTGGGAGAGTTCATTGGCAGCTGACTGAAGATGAGCCAGCATGTGCTCAGGTGGCCAAGAAGGCCACCAGCATCCTGGCTTGGATCAGCACTAGGATGGCCAGCAGGACTGAGGCAGGGATTGTCCCTCTGGACTGGGCACTGGGGAGGCAGCACCTCAAATCCTGGGTTCAGTTTTGGGTCCCTCACTCCAAAAAGGACATTGAGAGGCTGAAGGATGTCCAGAGAGGGCAATGAAGCTGGGAAAGGGTCTAGAGCACAAGTCTTGTGAGCAGCGGCTGAGGTACCTGGGGTTGTTGAGCTTGGAGAAAAGGAGGCCCAGGGGAAACCACCTTGCTCTTGACAACTCCCTGAAAGGAGGTTGGAGCCAGGTGGGGTCAGACTCTTCTCCTAAGGAACAAGCAATAGGACAAGAAGAAATGGCCTCATGTTGAGCCAGGGGAGGATTAGGTTGAACATGAGGAAAAAATTTCTTCATGGAAAGGGTTGTTCAAGTCCTATGCTAGGCTTCCCAGGGCAGTGGTGGAGTCCCCATCCCTGGAGGGGTTTAAAGCCGTGGAGATGTGATGGTGAGAGACATGGTTTAGCGTTAACTCCTGGCAGTGCTGGGTTAATGGTTGGACTTGATCTTGGAGGTCTCTTCCAACTAAAACAATTCTATGATTCTATGACTTTGGATATATCAAATCGATTTTGGGTGTTGGAAGTCTAGCCACTTCCAAAATGGTGCTGAACTACAAATTCTAAGTTGGAAGCCATACAACTTTTAAATATTTGCATGTTAATTCTACTCCAAGTCAAAGATTGTCTATCTTTATGAATAAAAATATTCCCAGGGAATTATAAATACATTCAATCTATCACAGCTTTGTTCTCTGTTCCTTTTCTCATATTTTTAAAACTTCATTTGTTGAAATGACTATTGCTGAACATTAACCTGATGCTTTAATAGTAGCAGCTAAAACATAATTTCCAGATCTCTGTCCCAAGCTAATTCGGGCCTGTAGCTCGTGGATGTAATGTTATTGCAACTTCTTTTTTTTTTTTTCTCTTGTGTATTTCTGCGCTCATTTCATCTTCTTTATCTCTCTCTCCAGCTGACACAATTCTTTATTCTTAATTTTGTAAATCATGTGTTTATCATGAACAGTAGTTGTGTTTGCTATATAAAACCATAGAAAAAACATATGCAGCAGTCATTAGAAATGAACAACAATTCAGAGACTGAACCTATTTGGACAAGTTTGGGTTATTTTGTTAAACAAATGGATTAGATAGAGTTGCCACTGTGGTCCAGATGGTGACATGGTCAAGTTTTGTCTGCCTAAGAGTTGCAATTTATTTCAGAGACAGAAGATTGCACTGACAACTCCTGTAAGAGCCCTAAGGTGGAGGCAAGAAAAAGCAGCTGGCCTGATCTCCTGGTGTCAAAACAACATGGAAGCGATGAGGTATTCGAAGTACTAAAGATGCTTGATGGAGAGCTTTGCAGACTCAAGTCAATACATCAAACTGATGTGGGAAGCTCTGGACTGGAAGAGTGGCTTTGTCCACATGAAGAATTCAGGGTTGTTCTTTCCAAGTTGGGTGCCTGGATACTATTTAGCCCTGTATCCTTTGAAAGTGGGCTGGAAAAAATAGGAACGAGGCAATTCTACAGTGGAAGAGCACCAGCGAGCACACAAGAGCATCAAAGAGCACACACCACATTACTCCTTGATAACTTCAGATCCAGGGACAGGTCTGTAATACAAAGTTCTGTGCATGAGCAGCACCTTACTTTGTGGCAAGTGGAACTCCAACCCCTCTTTGAATCTCAGTCATGCAGAGCTGCTGATGAATTAAAAAAAAAAAAAAAAAAAAAAGGAAAACCGAGCATGTCTGAGTTTGTTTCTGCAGTGTTGGCTTGTACCAGTAACCGCAGTTAATTCTCCTGATGGGTGTTCTTATGGCTACAAGGTTTCAATCACCAAGCAGCTAATGATGCGAGGAGAGGAGCCCGGCGCCGGGAGTGTGGCTCCAGCCCCGGCCCTTCCCACCTCGCTGTCTCCCCACGGGCCTCCCGCTACCGCCACGGGGTGACCCTCGGTGTCTGTCACCGGCTGCGGGGCTGCTGGCAGCGGCGGGGGACGGCGGGGAACCATCTCCTGCTGCCACCGGCGCCGCTTTCTCCGGTCACGAGCCCGTCCCAGTGCTGTGACAGCGGTGAGGGGACCGCGAATCCCCTGTTCCCCTCCGCGGCCTGGTCTCGCCTCGCCTCAGCGGGCACTGTCCCATCCCGTCCCGTTCCGTCCCGTCCCGCCGGGCCCGGGCACGCCTCAGCCTCCCGCCCCCGGCTGCGCGCGCACCGCTGCTCCCCTCTCCTCCCTCCTCCCTCCTCCCTCCCGGGCTCCCCCCCCCTGCCGGAGCTCTCGCGTTGGCTGCCGGGATCGCTGGCCGCTTTGGTTAATGTCCGCCATGTTTGCCATGGCGCAGGGAGCGGATCGAGCGAGCCCGGCGCGGATCTAGGGCTTCGGGGCGTGCGCTGTGAGCTACGGGCGGCCCCGCGGAGAGCTGTTCCGGGGCGGCGGGACCCTCCATGGTGGTGCGGGCCGGGTGCGGGAGCGGCTGGGAGGCGGCGGCGAGGCCGCACTGAAGGCCCCCCCGCCCGCCCGGCCCCGGGGTGTTATTGTGAGGGGGAGACAATGAGCAAACTCTCCTTCCGAGCCCGGGCGCTAGACGCCGCCAAACCGCTGCCCATCTACCGCGGCAAGGACATGCCCGACCTCAACGACTGCGTCTCTATCAACCGGGCTGTGCCGCAGATGCCCACGGGGATGGAGAAAGAGGAGGAATCGGTAAGGGAGCCGCGCAGGGGGGGCACCATTGTTTATCAGACACCCCCCTCCCCTCACGGGAAATAGGCCATCGGCATTCACCAAGCGCACTACGCACGCTCCCCACCGCAGCGCTGCACGGTTCTTACGGGGCCCTGCGTAAGGAGCGCAGCGTAAAGTGCTGTCCGACGCCGTAAGCGGGCCCTGCTCCGCCATCTTCTTTGCGTCCCGACTCGCGAGTGTTTTGATTAGTGGTGGTGGTGTGTGGGGGGGGAGGCCTCTACGCTAGCGTAAGAAGGAGGAAGGCGCAGGATGCATCTCTGAATGAGCGAGCGGGCGCTGCGGCCGCAGTTAGCGTAGCGTGCCTTTGCCGCCGCCGCTTTTCCCTTGTGTGCGGGGAGCGGAGCGGGGCGGACCGGCGGGAGGGAGCAGGCCGGCAGCGGCGGCGGGGCTCGGAGCGCCAGCCCGCCCGTCCCGCCC